>WNWK01015269.1:0-17500 GCA_009830355.1 Cherax destructor
TCCTCAACTGAGCTAGAGAGAAATTCTACACCTGCCCTGGATAAGTGAACCCCATCCCTGGCATACATGTCATTTCGGCCATAGAAGTAGAATGACTAAATTAATACATAGCATTAGAAATCTTCCTTACGAAGAAAGATTGAAGACCCTAAAATTACATTCACTTGTAAGACGTAGAATGAGGGGGGACATGATCGAGGTATACAAGTGGAAAATGGGTATTAACAAAGGGGATATAAATAAGGTCTTGAGGATATCTCTCCAAGAGAGAACCCGCAATAATGGATTCAAGTTAGATAAGTTTAGATTTAGAAAGGATATAGGAAAGTATTGGTTTGGAAATAGGGTAGTTGATGAGTGGAACAGTCTGCCTAGTAGGGTTATTGAAGCAAGGACCTTGGGTAGTTTTAAATTTAGGTTGGATAAATTCATGAGTGAGAGGGGTTGGATTTGAGTGGGACTCGCGCATGAGTGGGTAGAATTGTCAAAGCTTATTTCTTGGGTAGCATTGAAAATTGGGTTGAGCAAATATTCTGTTAGTGGGACGGATTGTGAAGGACCTGCCTAGTATGGGCCAACAGGCCTGTTGCAGTGTTCCTCCTTTCTTATGTTCTTATGTTAAAAAGTGTAAGGTGCTAGTCGTTGGTAATGAAAATATCCCTCGAATTTATAAACTAGGTGAAGTTGAGCTTGATCATACAGAATGTGAAAAAGACTTGGGAGTCATGGTAAGCAGAAATCTAAAGCCAAGACAACAGTGCCTAAGTGTGCGCAATAAGGCTAACAGATTAAGAACATAAGAACATAAGAATGGAGGAACACTGCAGAAGGCCTACTGGCCCATACAAGGCAGGTCCATATCAAAACCACCACTACATAAGAACATAAGAAAGGAGGAACACTGCAGCAGGCCTGTTGGCCCATACTAGGCAGGTCCTTCACAATCCTAAGAATTTATTCCAGTACTCACGACACCAATCAAACCCAGCCCCTCCCACTCAAATATTTGTCCAATCTCTTTTTAAAGCCACCCAAGGTCCTAGCGTCTATCACAGTACTCGGAAGATTGTTCCACGCATCTACAACTAGGATTTATTTCAAGAAGTATAAGCAACAGAAGTCCAAAAGTTATTTTACAGCTCTATACATCACTAGTGAGACCTCATTTGGATTATGCAGCTCAGTTTTGGTCTCCTTACTACAGGATGGATATAGATTCATTGGATAACATACAAAGAAGAATGACTAAAATGATTTACAGTATAAGAAATCTCCCGTATGAAGATAGACTTAGAGCATTGAATCTCCACTCTCTGGAGAGACGTAGAATGAGGGGAGATATCATCGAGGTGTACAAGTGGATGATGGGCATAAACAAAGGAGATATTAATAAAATACTGAGGATATCGAACCAAGTAAGAACGAGAAATAACGAATTTAAATTGAATAAATTTAGATTTAGAAAGGACATAGGCAAGTACTGGTTTTCGAACAGAGTTGTAGATGCGTGGAACAATCTTCCGATTAGGGTGATAGAGGCTAGGACCTTGGGTGGCTTTAAAAAGAGATTGGACAAATATATGAGTGGGAGCGGCTGGGTTTGATTGGTGTCGCGAGTACAGGAGTAAATTCTTAGGTAGTGGTAGTTTTGATAAGGACCTGCCTTGTATGGGCCAGTAGGCCTTCTGCAGTGTTCCTCCATTCTTATGTTCTTATGAAGGTTTTAGGTTCAATTACTATACTCGTGAGTTTCCACTCATCCACATCTTTATTACCAAACCAATGCTTTCCTATATCTTTTCTAAATCTGTATTAATGTTGGTAGAATTACCGACATGTTAGGTAAATGGACACAGATACAACTAATGTGACATTTTATTATGGCAACGTTTCGCTCTCCAGGAGTTATGTCAGGCCGTAACGGCTTGACGAAGCTACTGAAAAGCGAAACGTTGCCACAATAAACTGTCACATTAGTTGCACCAGTTTACTTTTACCTTTTTTAAATCTAACGTTTTCGATCCTGAACCCACTGATGCGAGTCATGTCTTAGATACTTTTATTTATCCCTGTTTTCCATTTATACGAGGATAGTGAAGTTTAGAAAAGATACGTTCAAGGAATTCACTGCTGCAGATAGAGAGCATATAGGAAGAAGCCTATGATGACGTCACCTTTCGTCTTGGTGCTAGCTCGTGTTGATTGGAAGGTTTGCGTTAGACTTTGAAACTTTGGTTCATGATCAGATTTACAGAGCAGAACATCGACTTCCTCTTAAAGAGTGTGAACTGTGTGGAAAAAAGACACTTGTATAGTTCAGGACATTTATTAAAGGAAACGCTTCGCCACGAGTGGCTTCTTCAGTCGTAATAGAGAAAACTAAGAAAACGAGCATATATTGTTACAAACACTGGCCTTATGCTGTGACAGGAAAATACTGGCTTAGTGGTTGTCCACCTTTTATATTTCACTTCAGGGGAAATTAAGTCGTTTTTTCCAGGTTTTTTATCTAGTTTGAAAATTAAGTATTCTCGTACTTAGTAACTGGGTTAGATATGAACTAGATTAGACAATTAGTCTAGAAGAAAGCACCTAGGGTGCACCAAGGTTCAATTAACGACAACTTTTGACACTTCCTTCTGATCTTCATTTAATTTGAATACTAAGTCTCCTTTCGTACTTAGTAACTAGATTAAACATTAAAATCCCATACTCATAGGGAGGTTATGTGACACCTTGTGATACTTCACATACGATGAATATTAAAGAACATAATTGTATGTTTTTATAAATAATTAAATAACCAAACTCCAAACAATCCATCAATATTGGCAATCTTGTACAGAAAGGAAAACTAGTTAGTTACTTTCGAGAAACAATCTCTTACAGGGATTACTTAAGCTAGAAATCTCTCAGACTAATAGTCAATCGTCTCGTGCAAGAGACTTTGAACCGAGTGCTAGAGGGCTATGCACTCGGGGTTGAGAACCTGAACCTACAGCTTGTTTCAGTGACCAGTAACTCTCGTCAGAGATTAAGACACTTAAGCAACATTTGGGAATCTTTATTGAAGAAACGTTTCGCCACACAGTGGCTTCATCAGTCCCTCGGCCTGGAGTTAATGTGTTCAGTCCATCAATCTTGTAGAAAGTACAGCATAGGACAGTTGAAGTTGCTTATATACTGCAGTCAGGTGGGGCGAAGCAGGAGGAGGCGGGGTCATAGTGGTACCACCCACTAGTCGAAGTAGGTCTTCGTCCAAAGGTTCGACAAGTGTTGAAGAATTCGTTTGTATCAAGACCCCAAGTTGTTGCTGTGTCTGACAGATGTGACAAATGGTTTTGAAAACCGACAAGTTAGAGATTAAGACACAACAACATTTGGGAATCTTGGGATCTTGATACAAATTAATTCTTCAACACTTGTCCAACCTTTGGACGAAGACCTACTTCGACTAGTGGATGGTACCACTATGACCCAGCCTCCTCCTGCTTCGCCTCACCTGTCTACAGTATATAAGCAACTTCTCTTGGCCCTATGCTGTACTTTCTACAAGATTGATGGACTGAACACCGACTCCAGGCCGAGGGACTGATTACCTCAAACTCATCCTCTTCTTACAACTTTCTGCTTTGTATTGGACTGATGAAGCCACTGTGTGGCTTCATTAGTCTTAGTGTCTTAATCTCCAACTTGTCGGTTTTCAAAACCATTTGTCACAACTCTCGTCAGGTTGGTCACGTGACAAAAAGCTTTGAATCTAGACGGCAGCATAACTAGCGGCAAGTCTCTTAACTAGTGATTCCATCCTCTTTCATTATTAAGAGATATATATATATATATATATATATATATATATATATATATATATATAAAAGGGTGATAAAAGTAGGGTGATAGAGGCTACGACCTTGGGTGGCTTTAAAAAGAGATTGGACAAATATATGAGTGGGAGGGGCTGGGTTTGATTGGTGTCGTGAGTACGGGAGTAAATTCTTAGGTAATGGTGGTTTTGATAAGGACCTGCCTTGTATGGGCCGGTACGCCTTCTGCAGTGTTCCCCAATTCTTATGTTCTTACAACATGAAACTATCTCCGTGATAGCACCCATTTAATACTGAACTTAAACAATAATTTATCTCCACAACAGACCAGATACTGACATTTATTTATTACATTATAATTATTATTATTACCACGATAACGGTGTTACCTGGTAATACCTAGGAAGCTGCACAAGGGTTTGTTAGTGACCCGTGAGTGAATGAGCGGTGGTCAGCCTACATATATACGTATATAGCCAAGCCAGGGCTCCCGAGACCTAAGAGAGCACGACACATGACCACGACTCTTAACCCATTAATATTCCCCCTCCAGGATACTTCCTGTAGCAAACACTCCTAGTGAAAAAAAAACACGACCGTTCTCCCACAAGTTGCACGACACTTCTCGTGACACCTTGCTGACAACTTGTGACAGGACACTTCCCGATAACGCGGCCGCTCTCACGAGAACTCTTAAGTGTTTGATAACATAAGAATAACATGCTGCACTCACGACACTTCTTGACACTGATTCATTTGATATTCATTTTGATATTCATTCTGATTTATGTAGCTCCTTGTTAACTATCTCCCTAACAACTTGTTTGGCTGTGACCTACTTAGAGACAGGAGAGCAGAGAATGAGAAGGGGGCGGAGGTTGAAGAAATGGGATGGAGGTGGATGAGTGGAGGGAGGCTAAATTGTAAAGTGAGGAAAAAGCAATAAGGAAGGAGAAGGCATGGAGGAAAGATAAAGTGAATGTCAGCAGTACAGTTACCATCCATATTTCCACTCATAGCTGCTACCAGTTAGGGGACGCGTTGTGCATTGAAGACAGAGTCAAGAGTTCAGGTTAGGTTAGGTAAGGTCTGCCATATGATGACCAGCACCTGGAGCTTTTGACCATCTGACCAAATCCATCCGCAGGCTTATCGGTCCAACCCCTTTAAAAATTATGGTTATGATTACAATCATTACACAGGCGGGTCCAAGAGCTGTGAATCGACCCATGTAACTACAAATAGGTGAGTACACATACGCACACGCACGCGCTCTGGAGGCAACAACATGCTTGCATCTACTTTTTTCTATCCAGACTTATTCCACACCCATTTCCGAAGACCACAAATAGTGGACGTACTAAGAGTGAGGAAGGGGAGAGAGCGGGGAAAGGGAAAGAGGGGAAGGCGAATGAGGAAGAAGAAAGTGTAACGGAGGGAAACTGTGGCGGGGGTAAAGTGTGAAGGGGGGGGGGAGTGGAAAGCGTGGAGGGAAGTCTGGGATGAGGAAACACAAGAAAGTGTGGAAAGTGAGAGGGAAAGCGGTGAGAGAGGTGTAAGAGTGAAAAAAGGGAAGGTAGAAGAGAGGAGAGTGAGCATGAAGAGTGCCTAGCACTGGGTCAGCAACACTGCAATGCGGCTCTGTACACTAGGAAAACTCACTTAATATTCCCATCCCCCCACAAGATCCCAGCCTCACACAGCTCCACAACACTAGTGTACTACTCCCACCTCCACACCAGGGCACAGCCTCACACAGCTTCACAACACTAGTGTACTACTCCCACCTCCACACCAGGGCACAGCCTCACACAGCTTCACAACACTAGTGTACTACTCCCACCCCAACACCAGGGCACAGCCTCACACAGCTCCACAACACTAGTGTACTACTCCCACCCCAACACCAGGGCCCAGCCTCACACAGCTCCACAACACTAGTGTACTATTCCCACCTCCACACCAGGGCACAGCCTCACACAGCTTCACAACACTAGTGTACTACTCCCACCTCCACACCAGGGCACAGCCTCACACAGCTCCACAACACTAGTGTACTACTCCCACCTCCACACCAGGGCACAGCCTCACACAGCTTCACAACACTAGTGTACTACTCCCACCCCAACACCAGGGCCCAGCCTCACACAGCTCCACAACACTAGTGTACTATTCCCACCCCCACACCATGGCCCAGCCTCACACGATGGCTATAGTAAGTTGATTTAGGTACAGGTACACACAAGTACTATTATCATACATAGTAACGTGTATAAATTACCCACCAGTATAATCCTAAGAAGTCAGACGAAGTGATTTATTATCTACTTCCCGTCCTCACCATCCACCCTCCGTATCTATCAAGTAGTATGCTGTTGGGTGGATTAAAGTCACTTGAGGAACACAAGACAGTCAAATGGAGGACTTCTTGCTGCTACCTGGTGAAAACACCCACCACCACATCTCTTGCACACTGCCCCCATCATCTGATATTTTCTGGTTCCATGCTTCTAACTCTCCTCCCCAGTTCCCTCTTTCCCCCAGCTTCACTGCCCTACCACTACTACTGTCTTCTCACCACTATCTTAATACTATTCCACGGTAAGCCGGAAAGCATGGTAGACTAGTCCATATCCTAAGTAAAATTTGTTTCCATCATAACCATGCTTTTAAAATTAAAATTGGGATGCTTAAATTTGACATCAAATTTTGCCAACAGTTCTTGACAATCTTGACCACACTTGACTATGAAGCTGCTGACAGCATGCCAGGGTAGTGTACTCTGCGCCAGGATCAAATTCAGACACTGAATTCAATATTCAGGAAAATTTGAAGGTTAAAAAGCCAATCACAAACTTAAAAGATGTTATGTATAAAATGTTTCGATACAGGAATCATGCCACAGTTGTAAAAACTACTGATATGATCCACTCTACAAATATTCCAATAAATCAGTGGCAAAAAAAAACTAAAAAACTAAAACAGGAGCACCAACATCACCATAAAAATATTTGGGTGTTTAGAAGACTGTCTTATTGGTGTATGCTAGGCTGGTAATAATAGTTTGCATGAGAATGACATCCCTCAAGGACACAGCTAACCTAGCCTCCAAGCTGTCTTAACAAATTATTCTAATTGCCCACACGAAAGTACATGATGTTCAACACAGACAAATTTCAGCTACACCGCTCGGGAATTTTTTTAGAGAAATTAAAATTTTAATACATCAAACCAATCAGAGCGAAAGAGGAAATGTTAGGAACTTAGAGGTAACCATAATGGACTACCTTATGTTCAAGGCACACAACGTTGCTTCACAAATGAAAGGTAAATGATAGGCTGAATAACAACCTTCAAACAAGAAATGCTAAGGCAAGAATGACACTAAGGCATTTGTATTCTCTAGACTACACTATAATATTGCTGTACACTAACAACTCTTAACTCTGGTAAAATTGCAAACATAGAAAATGAAGGGAAAACTTTGTAATTATCATTTATACATATGTAACGTGCTGAGGAGGAAGATAGAGTGGCTTCACAAAGCCCACAAAGAAACAACTTAACAAGCACAGAGGCGCCATTTTTTTTTCAACAGCCTCTCTCTCTCTCATTACTAAGGGAACTACCAATAGTAAGTTTTACAGGTTCCTGATCATCCTAGTTGTGATGTCAATCAGGCTAGTGGTTGCATCGAGAACCACTAGCCTGATTGACTAGGCCATCAACCAGGAGGCTAGTTGGGAGACCAGGTCGCGGGGGTACATGATATTTGGAACCATCAACAGGGTATAGTGTAAATTACATTAAATGAACTAGCCAGAAAGAAACATGGGAGTCCAGGGCTCTGGCAGACCTGTACAAGCTGATCACACAAGTTGCTACTGGAGTTCAAGACGAGGAAATGAAAGTATAGGATTTCGCAAATGCATAGTACATATAAAGGGTTGCTACAAAGATGTTGGTAAAAACGCTGCCTCCGTGTGAATTAAAAAACAGTGGTTACAAAACAATCTTTCATTGTTACAACGTTTCGCTCTGTATAAAGCTTCACTAACTCATTACTTGATAAAGCGCAATACAACAAAACATTGTGCCAATAAAAGTTTGTTGTGCAACCTGTGTCCTCGATGTTGTGGACAATACGCCGCTTGGATGAAGGCTGGTTACCTACTGTGTGAAATGTATGATGTAACTCGCAATCTGGCCCAAATATCATGCCTCACCTGGCAGGTCAGTCACCAGTGTTAGGTTGGACCAAGTATCATGCCTCACCTGGCAGGTCAGTCACCAGTGTGAGGTTGGACCAAGTATCATGCCTCACCTGGCAGGTCAGTCACCAGTGTGGGGCGACTGATGACACCAATCGTGCTCCACACACGCCAGCCTCCAAGGAATTTGAACTATCCTCCCATTCCTTGTATCTAACCTGATTACTTCCCATTCCCCAGGCGCTGTATGGCCCCCATACAGGTTTAGTGCTTTCCAATGACACTAATTCACAACTGCGAGTACTGCAACATTCGCAATGTTTTTAGTGTCGCCAATATGGTTTGGAGGAGCCGGAAATAAATCTTGCGCAATATTACTATACTCAATAAGAACTTAACCAGTATGTGTCATACAGCTGCTGGTGGATGGGAGACAACTGGGAGTGGTAAGTAGGAACACAGATGACTCCCAACTTCACCGTGTAGTCAGAATACAAGTTACTTACTATTATATACCTTCAAATGAACTCTTTATAAAGCCTCTGACAGAGCCAAGTATTAACATGAACAAAGGCAATTTAACATGTGGTGGCTTCTTCAGCAATGGTGCCCGTGGCCTGGTGGCTAAAGCTCTCGCTTCACACGGCGAGGGCAGAAACATAACAACATAAGAAAGAAGGAACACTGCAGCAGGCCTACTGGCCCATGCGAGGCATGTCCAAATCTCCAACAGGCCCCGACCCAGCCAGGTCAGGTTACATTCACTTAAGGAAGGAGCACGGCATCTGACCAGGTAGCACAAGCTAGTCAGGACCAACTCATACCCACCCGCACCCACTCATATATTTATCTAGCCTATTTTTAAAACTACACAACGTTTCAGCCTCTATAACTGTACTCGGGAAATGGGTACCTGGGCGTTAGTCGACTGGTGTGGGTTGCATCCTGGGAAAAAAACAGACCTAATTTGCCCGAAATGCTCTGCATAAGAAGCGTTTTTTTATATAGTAGTATGTTATTGATGTCAGCTAGGCCTGTATACCTTGTACATGTACTTGTAGAAATAAAGATATTATTATTAATGAACCGCACATTTGCACAGGTTTCTCTAAAATATTAAGATTCAAAACAATTTGTTTTAATTTTTTTAAATACACTGGCGCGAACTCCCATCCTTAATCGTATAAAACTCTTGCAAATGTAATAAATGAAAAAGGGATACGATAAGTAGGGAAAAATAAGACAAGAGGGAGAAAGGGACCTGAGCGGGAATTTTTACAAAATTAGATACATCAACAAAATAATGCTACCCTATTTTATGTAACTTACACAGTGGGAACAATGTAAGAGGCGGGAAGAGGGGGGAGGGGAGAGATAATTAGTGGGGTGCGTGCATGAGGCAAGCAACGTGGCATAACAGTTGATGAGCCACGTCACTATCCCTCCCAACCTCCCTGTCTTCCTCCACTCGCAATATTTTTCCTAGATGCGAGAGAAGACAACAATAGTGACCACAACCCCCGGACGGAATACACTCACTGCCTTGACAAAAACACATGAGAAGCCACCTAAATTGAGCAACTCGCACAGTGCACTCAATGTCTTCGCACATACTTCTTTATGTTTGTGACTCGTTGAGTAAATATTTTCAAATAACTTCCCCTCGTCCTGATCCCATTCCTTTCATTCATTAGATGTATCCTGGTTGTCGATACTTCCGAGTATCTTACAATGTAAGCATGTTCCCTCATGTCTTCTTGTCTCATGTTGAGTTTTTTCTTGTATTCAAGCCTGTCTTCATAACTAAAATCCATTATTTAAAAAATTAGCCCGATGGCAAAAGCAAACCTCAATACATGAGTTCTAAACTGACGCTGCATATGACAAAATTCTTCACCCATACATGATGTAAATGTAATTACGAACGAGCAAATCCTTGACGAAAATCCCGAAAGTTGTTCATAAAATTATATATATATATATAAAACACTGCGACTAGCCAAGGATTCGAACCCATGTTGTTTTGCCCCGCCTCATGGTGAGCGAAAACCACATGACGCTCTAACCCACAGGACCACCAAATCCTACAAGAATCAAGCACCCAGCAGCGCTAGGTGTGTTACCTTGATTCGAGGGCATACGGTGGTGTGGGTGCCTCTGAGCTAATTTCATTCTCCTCCCCGTTTGGTGTACTAGCCTCAACAAGCAGTATTTTATATTATTGTAACCACGAACGAGTGGTTACAATAATAACAACACTGCGACTAGCCAAGGATTCGAACCCATGTTTTGGCCCGCCTCATGGTGAGCGAAAACCACATGATGCTCTAACCCACAGGACCACCAAATCCTACAAGAATCAAGCACCCAGCAGAGCTAGGAGTGTTATCATGATCCGAGGACATACGGTGGTGTGGGTGCTTCTGAGTTCGTTTCAGTCTCCTTCCCGTTTGGTGTACTAGCCTCAACAAGCAGTATTTTATATTACTGTAACCACGAACGAGTGGTATTGATCAATAACAACACTGCGACTAGCCAAGGATTCGAACCCATGTTGTTTTGGCCCGCCTCATGGTGAGCGAAAACCACATGACGCTCTAACCCACAGGACCACCAAATCCTACAAGAATCAAGCACCTATCAGAGCTAGGAGTGTTACCTTGATCCGAGTGTTACCTGAGCCTCACTGTCCTCGTAAAAACTCTTCACTGCTTTCAGTAACCTACCTCCTATTCCATACACCTGCAACATCTGCCACATTGCCCCCCTATCCACCCTGTCATATGCCTTTTCCAAATCCATAAATGCCACAAAAATCTCTTTACCCTTATCTAAATACTGTTCACCTATATGTTTCACTGTAAACACTTGGTCTACACACCCCCTAGCTTTCCTAAAGCCTCCTTGTTCATCTGCTATCCTACTCTCCGTCTTACTCTTAATTCGTTCAATAATAACTACCATACACTTTACCAGGTATACTCAACAGACTTATTCCCCTATAATTTTTGCACTCTCTTTTGTCCCCTTTGCCTTTATACAAAGGAACAATACACGCTCTCTGCCAATCCCTAGGTACCTTACCCTCTTCCATACATTTATTAAATAATAGCACCAACCACTCCAAAACTATATCCCCACCTGCTTTTAACATTTCTATCTTTATCCCATCAATCCCAGCTGCCTTGCCCCCTTTCATTCTACCCACTGCCTCACGAACTTCCCCCACACTCACAACTGTCTCTTCCACACTCCTACAAGATGTTATTCCTCCTTGCCCTATACATGAAATCACAGCTTCCCTGTCTTCATCAACATTTAACAATTCCTCAAAATATTCTCTCCATCTTCCCGATACCTCTAACTCTCCATTTAATAACTCTCCTCTCCTATTTTTAACTGTCAAATCCATTCGTTCCCTAGGCTTCCTCAACTTATTAATCTCACTCCAAAACTTTTTCTTATTTTCAACAAAATTTGTTGATAACATCTCACCCACTCATTTACATTGCTTCACCACTCTCTTAACCCCTCTTTTTCTCCCCATATACTCTTCCCTCCTTGCATCACTTTGTAAAAACCTCTTATATGCTAACTTTTTCTCCCTTACTACTCTCTTTAAATCATCATTCCACCAATCGCTCTACTTCCCTCCCGCACCCACTTTCCCGTAACCACAAACTTCTGCTGAACACTAACACTACATTCTTAAACCTACCCCATACATCTTCGACCCCAATGCCTATACTCTCACTAGCCCATCTATCCTTCAATAGTTGTTTATATCTTACCCTGTCTCCTCTTTTAGTTTATAAACCTTAACCTCTCTCTTAATTGCCGCTTCTATTTTCCTTGTATCCCATCTACCTTTTACTCTCACTGTAGATACAACTAAAAAGTGATCTGATATATCTGTAGCCCCTCTATAAACATGTACATCCTGAAGTCTACTCAAGTCTTTTATCTATCAATACGAAGTCCAACAAACTACTGTCATTACGCCCTACATCATATCTTGTATACTTATTTATCCTCTTTTTCTTAAAATATGTATTACCTATAACTAAACCCCTTTCTATACAAAGTTCAATCAAAGGGCTCCCATTATCATTTACACCTGGCACCCCAAACTTACCTACCACACCCTTCCTAAATGTTTCTCCTATATTCCTGTGTGTGTGTGTGTGTAATCACCTAGTTGTGGTTGCAGTGGTCGATTCATAGCTCCTGGCCCCGCCTCTTCACTGGCCGCTACTGGGTCACTCCCTGCGCCATGAGCTTTATCTTCTTAAAGCTGTGTATGGATCCTGCCTCCACTACCTCGCTTCCCAAACTATTCCACTTCCTGACAACTCTGTGACTGAAGAAATACTTCCTAACATCTCTGTGATTCATCTGAGTCTTCAACTTCCAACTGTGTCCCCTTGTTGCTGTGTCCCATCTCTGGAACATTCTGTCTCTGTCCACCTTGTCAATTCCTCTCAGTATCTTATATGTTGTTATCATGTCCCCCCTATCTCTCCTGTCCTCCAGTGTCGTCAGGTCGATTTTCCTTAACCTCTCCTCGTAGGACATACCCCTTAGCTCCGGGACTAGTCTTGTTGCAAACCTTTGCACTTTCTCTAGCTTCTTCACGTGCTTGGCTAGGTGTGGGTTCCAAACTGGTGCTGCATACTCCAGTATGGGCCTAACGTACACAGTGTACAGGGTCCTGAACGATTCTTTATTAAGATGTCGGAATGCTGTTCTTAGGTTTGCTAGGCGCCCGTATGCTGCAGCAGTTATTTGGTTGATGTGCACCTCAGGAGATGTGCCTGGTGTTATACTCACCCCAAGATCTTTTTCCTTGATTGAGGTTTGTAGTCTCTGGCCCCCTAGACTGTACTCCGTCTGCGGTCTTCTTTGCCCTTCCCCAATCTTCATGACTTTGCACTTGGTGGGGTTGAACTCCAGGAGCCAATTGCTGGAACAGGCTTGCAGCCTGTCCAGATCCCTTTGTAGTTCTGCCTGGTCCTCGTCCGATTGAATTCTTCTCATCAACTTCACATTATCTGCAAACAGGGACACTTCGGAGTCTATTCCTTCCGTCATGTCGTTCACAAATACCAGAAACAGCACCGGTCCTAGGACTGACCCCTGTGGAACCCCACTCGTCACCGGCGCCCACTCGACACCTCGCCACGTACCATGACTCGCTGCTGTCTTCCTGACAGGTATTTCCTGATCCATTGTAGTGCCTTCCCTGTTACCCCTGCCTGGTCCTCCAGCTTCTGCACTAATCTTTTGTGTGGAACTGTGTCAAACGCCTTCTTACAATCCAAGAATATGCAATCTACCCACCCCTCTCTCTCTTGTCTTATTTCTGTCACCCTGTCGTAGAACTCCAGTAGGTTTGTGACACAGGATTTCCCGTCCCTGAAACCGTGTTTACCGTCGTTGATAAGCTCATTCCTTTCTAGGTGCTCCACCACTCTTCTCCTGACTATCTTCTCCATGACCTTGCATACTATACATGTCAGTGACACTGGTCTGTAGTTTAGTGCTACGTTCCTGTCTCCTTTTTTAAAAATTGGAACTACATTTGCTGTCTTCCATACCTCAGGTAGTTGCCCTGTTTCGATAGATGTGTTGAAGATTGTTGCTAGGGTACACATCTCCTCTGCTCCCTCTCTCCAATTGTGACCCCATGTTTCTGTGTCCCCTCTCTGGAACATCCTGTCTCTATCCACCTTGTCTATTCCACGCAGTATTTTGTATGTCGTTATCATGTCTCCCCTAATCCTCCTGTCCTCCAGTGTTGTCAGGCCGATTTCCCTTAACCTTTCTTCGTAGGACATTCCCCTTAGCTCTGGAACTAACCTTGTCGCAAACCTTTGCACTTTCTCTAATTTCTTGAAGTGATTGACCAGGTGTGGGTTCTAAACTGGTGCTGCATACTCTAGTATGGGCCTGACGTACACGGTGTACAGTGTCTTGAACGATTCCTTATTAAGGTATCGTAACGCTATTCTCAGGTTTGCCAGGCGCCCATATGCTGCAGCAGTTATCTGGTTGATGTGTGCTTCCGGAGACGTGCTCGGTGTTATACTCACCCCAAGATCTTTCTCCTTGAGCGAGGTTTGCAGTCTTTGGCCACCTAGCCTATACTCTGTCTGCGGTCTTCTTTGCCCTTCCCCGATCTTCATGACTTTGCATTTGGCGAGGTTAAATTCGAGAAGCCAGTTACTGGACCAGGTGTCCAGCCTGTCCAGGTCTCTTTGACGTCCTGCCTGATCCTCATTTGATTTAATTCTCCTCATTAACTTCACATCATCTGCGAACAGGGACACTTCTGAGTCTATCCCTTCCATCATGTCATTCACATATACCAAGAAGAGCACTGGTCCTAGGACTGACCCCTGTGGGACCCCGCTCGTCACAGGCGCCCACTGTGATACCTCATCACGTACTGTGTGTGTGTGTGTGTGTGTGTGTGTGTGTGTGTGTCGTGCCGAATAAGTAAAACTTGCTATTTTTGGCTTAAATAGCAACGCTCTTCTTGCCGAATAAGACAAGCGAAAATTTGTGCAAGCAATAATATCGCAAAAAATAATCCCGAACTTAACGAAAAAAATATATTTCATTGTGTTTGTTTATTATTAAAGTACTGTACACTTATGTAAAATAAATTTAGTTGGATTAGGCTAAATTAAATTGCGATTGTTATAATAAGGTTAGTAAGTTTTCTAAGGTTCTTTTGGTATAAAATTATTAACTTCTATATTAACATAAATGAAAACAATATATCCTTAAACGTATAAAAGAAAATTTTAGAAAGGACTTAATTTTAAATGATTCTTGCTAATTGACCAGTTTTACTTATTCGACACATTATACATGTATATATATATATATATATATATATATATATATATATATATATATATATATATATATATATACATGTATATAGTTCATAGATGAAGAAATCTCTAAAATTTATGAAATAGCTAATGATTTAAAATACCCAAGAAACATAATTGATAAATCTTTTAAAATAGCTAGAAATACTTTTTACAATCCAAAAAGGGACAACCAACCTTATTCAACCAAAAATATGTTGGTTCTCCCTTACCATGAAAATTTGGTTGATATGCCTTCTTTTCTTAAGAATTTTAATATCAAAGTTGTATTTAAAAATCTTGATACAGTAAAAAGACTTTTGATAAAAAATTCCCCCCAAAATGCTGACGGATGTGTCAAACAGGTGTATTATCTCTTCAAACAGGTGTAGTGTCTGATATGTGGAAGATGGCTAATGTAATTCCTATTTTTAAAGCAGGGGACAAGTCACTACCGTCAAACTACCGCCCAATAAGTCTGACCTCAATTGTAGGCAAATTACTAGAGTCAATTATAGCTGATATTATTAGAAGCCATCTAGATAACCATAATTTGATTAATGATACCCAGCATGGATTCACGAGGGGCCGTTCCTGCCTATCTAATTTATTAACCTTCTTCAGTAAAGCTTTTGAAGCTGTTGATCACGATAAAGAATTCGATATTGTTTATTTAGACTTTAGTAAGGCTTTTGATAGAGTACCGCACCAGAGACTGTTAAAGAAAGTGGCAGCTCATGGCATTGGGGGAAAAGTGGTCATGGATCGAGTCATGGCTCACCAATAGGAAGCAGAGAGTGTGCATAAATGGGGTTAAATCCGAATGGGGACTTGTAACAAGTGGTGTTCCACAGGATCAGTCTTAGGCCCATTGTTATTTATAATATATATCAATGACCTGGATGAGGGAATTACTAGTGATATGAGCAAATTCGCCGACGACACGAAGATAGGTAGGATAATTGATTCAAACATAGATGTCATAGAACTTCAGGAAGATTTAGACAAACTTAATTCGTGGTCAGAAAAGTGGCAGATGCAGTTCAATGTAGATAAATGCAAGGTTCTGAAGCTCGGGAGTGTCCATAACCCAAGCACTTATAAGTTAAATAACCTAGAACTTAGCCATACAGATTGCGAGAAGGACTTGGGGTGATGGTAAGCAGCAACCTTAAACCAAGACAGCAATGCCTAAGCGTACGTAATAAGGCAAATAGATTACTGGGATTTATATCAAGAAGTGTTAGCAACAGAAGTCCAGAGGTTATATTACAGCTTTTACATCATTAGTAAGGCCTCACCTAGATTACGCAGCTCAGTTTTGGTCTCCATATTACAGAATGGACATAAATTCGTTAGAAAACATTCAGCGTAGAATGACTAAATTAATACATAGCATTAGAAATCTTCCTTACGAAGAAAGATTGAAGACCCTAAAATTACATTCACTTGTAAGACGTAGAATGAGGGGAGACATGATCGAGGTATACAAGTGGAAAATGGGTATTAACAAAGGGGATATAAATAAGGTCTTGAGGATATCTCTCCAAGAGAGAACCCGCAATAATGGATTCAAGTTAGATAAGTTTAGATTTAGAAAGGATATAGGAAAGTATTGGTTTGGAAATAGGGTAGTTGATGAGTGGAACAGTCTGCCTAGTAGGGTTATTGAAGCTAGGACCTTGGGTAGTTTCAAATTTAGGTTGGATAAATTCATGAGTGAGAGGGGTTGGATTTGAGTGGGACTCGCTCATGAGTGGGTAGAATTATCAAAGCTTATTTCTTGGGTAGCATTGAAAATTGGGTTGAGCAAATATTCTGTTAGTGGGACGGATTGTGAAGGACCTGCCTAGTATGGGCCAACAGGCCTGCTGCAGTGTTCCTCCTTTCTTATGTTTCTTATGTTTCTTATAAGATTCCCTGTAAAATATGCGATAAAGTTTATTATGGTCAAACTGGTAAAAGTCTTGAACTAAGATTAAAACAACATAAATATAGCATTAGAACTGGACAAGATTCTAATGCTCTATTTATTCATGTGAGAGACTTTAACCATCCAATTGATTTTCAAAATGCTGAGAAGGTTGTATCAAGCAAGTCCATGGTTGAGAGGAATATAATAGAATCATGTTTTATTAAAAGCAGTTTTGAAAATAATATGAATATTTCTTTTGGTTTATATAAATTGGATTCATTTATAATTAATAAAATTTGGGAAGAATTTAATGATAAATTGGACTAATCTTAATTCTTGGGAAGAGTTTCAGGTCCTTTCTTATGTTCCTCTTCACAGAGTCGTGAGATGTTACGCTACTGTGAGGTGTTTTCTTTGTTAGTGTGATGTGACTGTGAGGTGTATTCTGCCTCTTTATAAGCCTTCTTCTCATGTTTCCTTTTATAGTTCCTTGATAATGTGAGTAGTCACGAAAGCGCTTGGAATTCTTCTATTTTTCATAGTGGTTGTTTTGCATATATATATATATATATATATATATATATATATATATATATATATATATATATATATATATATATATATATATATATGCAAAAGACAAGTGGTGATATCAAAATATGCAAGAAA
>WNWK01015269.1:20000-48406 GCA_009830355.1 Cherax destructor
TATTATATATATACAAACCAATCGCAAACAGGCCCATAACCAAACTCTACATAGCTTATCACTTTTTGCTCAGACCCGAAGTCAACCTAACCAAACTCTCATGTTCTTTACAGAGACCTGTAAAGGCAAACTTTACATAGCGTCATGTTTTTACTTTGGTGAGACATGTAAAATTAACCAAACCAAACTGCATAGCCTCTGTGACCCTGAGAATGAGTTTAGGCTTTGTCCAGAATAATATTGCAACCCACGCGGTGTCTTGAGTGCAGCATTCCTGTTTCTATAGATTATTCAAGTAATATTAATGATTTAAAAATTAGCCTGTTTTGCTTCTAGTATTTACCCTGGCAATGCTGGTTTCTTCCACTAATTGCACATAAATCGAACATGGAATGTTTTATAAGGATTTGTAGCATTATAAATGGATAAAAACTTTTAGAAAATGAAGCGTCTACTCAAACGCGAAATGTATAACAATAAGTGGTGATTGCCCAGGCTTTGCGCGCTCTCTTGTATTTATCATTAATATTTGAATAAATTATTTTTCTATAAAAACTGTTTTGCAATGTACTGATGCATTTTCGGCAGCAGCTGAACAATAATTATACAGAAATAGACCATTTACACTGAATATGACCTGTCAATATATCATTTAGATGAGTGGTAACAATTGTGAGCGAAATTGTCAAAAATCTTGCTTAGTTGGGACTATTAAGCCCACCGCATGATTTGTTTTCCTTATGCTCTTGTATAGTATCTGCCAATTACCATTACTACTCTCTGGCACATTCTTACTAACACGATATAGATTTTCCCCTCAAGCACGTGAGGGACCAGGGTAGGGTGGGAGGAAAGGTGGGTAGTTGGACATAGTAAAATCAATGAACCAAGTGGGTGTAGAGGCGGAGGGGGACGTCACCAACCCCATCCTCAACACTCCTACCACTACCATCATAACTACTGCCCTCGTCCCCATCTCTACTAATACATCCTCAGAACTACTAATACACCACCATAAACCTTACCACATGCTGCAATGACGTCACCAGTTTTGATATATGCCTACTAACACTATCAGTACCATCATTTCTCCACACTAAAACCATATTCCCACTTCTACTATCACCACCACCCTCCATCCTCAACACTTACCACTACCATTTCTCCATTACTACTCATAGCCAGCACCACTAGCATCACTATCATCTCTCAATTCTACCACCACTATATAAAGACATGCGCAATATATAGGGAACTTATTTACCCATATGTTGTACATATGTCCTTATATATCTGTCTGTACCTTGAGTGATATATTACAGCGATACCACCCTCGTCCTCAATATTCTTGCCCTCTTGTCCAACACATATCCCTCCACTTCCTCTCCCCTAACGCTACTACATCGTCCCTACTCAATCAATCACAAAAATCCAACCACATCACCCCTCCAACCCTGAATTACGAGAAAGAAAAAAAAAAAGGGAGAGAAATCAAGATAGGAAGAGACGAGAAATAGAGAAAGCAAAACAGAGAAGAGAAAATAGTGAAAGAGAAGATAAATTAAAGAAAATAGAGTAAGATATAGCGAGCGAGCGAGAGAGAATTGTAGGAAAAATTGATCAGGTAAGCATGTTTAAAATCCAAGTTAGTTGAGCTTAAACCCTGACTGCTTATGCGTTATTAAGGCTGCATCTCAATTATACTCTCGCAACACACACACTTTAATCTATAAAATAGGGAATAAAAGAAAAAAAGTGCCAACGCGCAGAAATACACACATCTGGATTTATATATCCCCTGCCAAAACAATACCATAAACAAGGATATCAGATTGCCACTGAAAAGTGCCAGTCAATAGTATTAAGGCAGCTTTCGTACATTTTAATCATAGTAGTTAGCCAAACGAGTAGCTACTTAAGTGCCACAGACAAATAAAGGTCACCAACCAGTCAGTTGTATAGTACATGACAATGTTACGTCAGGTGCACACGCAATAACGGCAGGAATAAAAGGGAAACACCAAAAGGAAGTAGCGCTACCAAAAAAAGGCAGTAACAACAAAAAGCGGTAGCAACAACAAAAATGCGGTAGCAACAGAAGCAACAACAGAAAGATAGCAGCAGCAGCAGCGGAAAAGTAGCAACTACAGCTGAAGACTGTAACAGCTAAATATGTGAAATTAACACACATGTGCAACATCTGGGTATCTTTATAGTAAACGTTTCGCCATCCAGTGGCTTTATCAATACAAAATTCTAGGACATAATATGAAGAGTAGAACTATATACAAAATATGAGGTAATCAGTCCCTCGGACTTGGAGTTGGTGTGTTCACCACCATAGGTCTGGAGATCAGGCAATGAGGCTTCTCCTTAAATAGGTATAGGTATTTGTGGTATGCTCTGCCGTCCCACTAAATATATCTTTCTGGTATTTCCTTTCTCTTCCCCCTAGCACTTATATGACAATATAGTTCCAGATGAGTGACACAAACTGCCAAGGGTTGTGAAGTTACTTTGGATAATTTTAAACACGGGATGGACTAATATTTTCATAAGAATGGTTGGGCAAGACCAGCCCTAGACGAATAAGACGAGCAACACTGTCTCCACCTTGCCTTTACCTTTGATATTCCTCTGAAGAGTTTCGAGAGTTTCACTACTCTCGGAGCCCGGTCATGGGCCAGGCTCGTCTGGTGCTTGCCTGGTCAACCAGGCTGTTGCTGCTGGAGGCCCGCTGCCCCACATATCCATCACAGCGTGGTTGATCTGGCACCTGGTGAAGATACTTGTCCAGTTTCCTCTTGAAGGCTTCCACGCTTGCTGCAGCAGTGTTTCTGATATCTTCTGGTAAGATGTTGAATGGTCTGGGACCCCAAATGTTGATGCAGTGTTCTCTGTATTTTGCACTTCCTCCCATCTCTCGTACTCCAGTATGTTATGGCAGTGTGCAGATTTGGGGCCAGGCCCTCGAGTACTTTCCAGGTACATGTATATATTATCATGTATCCAACAGATTCATCATGGCTGAGGGAGTCACCTTAAACTATTACCATGTCTTCCACCATCTCCAGTATTATTTGATTACTGGATTTAGCCACTGGCTGGGGAAACATCTCCACCACACAGATACCCAAGTGTTACATATGTATCTTGTGTATCTATTTGTTAGTTTTGTATAACATCAATATACAAGTCTAGCCCAGTATAGGCCAGGAGGGCAATATCCTTGGTCTATTTAAAACACTATGGCAGATTACATGACAACAGTGGTGGGCAGCGGTTGAGCAGCAGCAGCAGAAAAATAAAAAATGGTAACATGCCTACCATGAGCGATGGAGTAGGAGTAAAGAAACAAAAAATCTACAAATGGTGCGGATGGCGCCTGGGAGACGAGTTACCGACCACAGGTGGGAAAGTGGAGTCACCTGCCTGAGTTGGTGGGAGCAACTCGCATACCTCTCAACTCCCATTCCTTTCCTCACTTTGAAACTGCCGGAACCACTGAACCCATAATGGAATACTTAATTTCTTCATCGCCCTACTGAGTCTCCCAGCTCAGGCCGACAGATTTCATTACCTCATGTATGAAACCTGTTTTGTGATGGGATGACAGGAAACAGCTTCTGTTCCCACAGAAAAAAAACTATTATATAGAGCAGGGTAACCGCAGGATTTCCTCAATATAAATAATATATAATAGAGTGGCAGCACAATGCTGATGCACTCAATTTTCCTAAACAAAACACTCACCCCCTTGAACCTGCTTCTGCGTGCAAACCACCACCCAGCAATGTTAAGATCGAGCACATGCAGACCCGCCCTTTGCCAGAAAGTATTTACCTCACGTGAATTACTCAAGACACAGCACATGAGGCAAGGTGCCAGATAATGGCTACTCCCTTGATAAAACATTACCTGCGTTGTGTAATAAACATTTTAGATGTGCTTCTATAGTTATTTGTCCCTCTAAATCACATTAATAAGACTAGTGATGATAAATGCGACACTAGTGTAAAAACATATCAACAGAAGCATAACTTTTAGTAAATTAATCCCTTCTATATCGAATCAACTGGATAATACAGCTCTTAGTAATTAAATAATGTATTTAAATGCTCAATGTTTTACTGATCTCCATTTAAAGATCCAATACGTGTGTAGTACAAGGATATTTGAAGAAACGTTTCGCTCGGGACAGCTTTTCCACTCCAATACAGAGATGATTAGGTTAAGTAAGCAAGATTCGTTAGGAAACAGGACAATTGTTTCCTGACGTGGGTCGATCATATGACGACCCGAGGCCTTCCGCTGACTTACCAGTCCACCCCTTTAAAAATTAAAATTCATTAATACTGATAAGAATAAGCAGGGTATATATAAGGATGACAGGCCAAGAGAGGGTGAGGTCTGGTGCAGAGGGGTTGAACCACTATTCGTGTAACTGCACTCATGGGGTATACTTAAGTCAAACTTTCCAAAATAATGAAAGTGCCAGTGTTTTGGGCGACATTGTTGGTGGTTGCAATCACTGCAGTTTTCATACATCGCCATCTGAGTAGGCCCTCTTCACTAATAAGTTTTGCTTCATTAAACTTCATACGGGTACATGAATGGGTGTGAGTTAAGAGATGAATAGCATAGGCCAGTACGCCTACTGCATTTCTCCGTTCTTGTGACCCGTGAGGTTTAAATGAGGCCAAACTTATTAGTGAAGAGGACGTATTCAAATGGCGATGTCCGAAACCACCAACATTATCGTATAGAACACTAATAGATCCATTATTTCAAAGTATGAACTAAATTAATTCTACCCCACCAAGACTGTGATTAGACAAAGTAGTGGCCCCGCCCCTCTGCACCAGACCTCACTCTCTTGATCCGTATATATCTCTTTATTCTCATTTCTGTATGTTACTGAAAAAAAAACTCCCCGAGAGAAACATTTCTTCAACTAGTATCCTTCTATATACGTGTCTTACTTCACATCTGTCGGTATGATGCCATTTCTTAACAAGAGATTAGGGTTATACAGAAATACAATAAAATATCCTACCACTTGACCAGTAACATGAAGTCACGGTAGTTTAAATCGTAGTTGCGTAGCAAGGCTGGCGCTGGTGGCCCACTCAAGCGTGCACCACAACTAATTCAGGTGAGTCAGACACCAGGTGGAAGCTCCCAGGTGGCGACATAGCTTCACCTCCAAAACCCATGCTAGCACCTTACACTACTTAACCACTCTTACATTACTTCCCCTTTCACTCGCCCTTCTATTTGCTCATCAAATAGTAAGCCACTGATCATTTCAAAGCATAAGCTATGTATAAATTATGTTAGCAATTCAGATGTGTCCAGAAGGAAATATTTGCACGATTTCTACATACGAATTAATAGGTTATTATTTACACTTATAAAATCTTTTAGTTCACCGAATTGACAGCACAGAAGTCGAAATATGACGCAAAATGATGGTACACTTATGTAATGGGAAGGTCAGCTTGCTCCATACGTCTCTGGGTACAATTTGGTCAAAATGCCAGTCTAACCTAAAAGCACCACCGTAAATTTTCCCACATTTACTCTGATCAAGGAAAGTGCCTTGAAGTTAGTGTGGGGGGATCTTGATCCAATGAACTGGCCTTATCCTCCCATTCCCTGGCTCGAACCTGAATCCCTCCCTTATGGGTTTGGCACTTCATTATGGTTAAAATAAAATCTTAACCTACTTGGATCAAATTCACTATACAAGATCATTTATTCCTGTACAGTAATTCAGAAAACTCTTCATAAAGTAAATAAATTTGGTTAGATTGTACTTGGACCACAAGGTCATTTAGCAAGCACCATACAATAAAAATATTTACAGGTATACATGCTAACCACTCAATCGGAAACTACCTCCTCTGATTTAAAACTACTCACCCCAAAAAAAAAAGATCATGATAGGCTACAATACTCCACATCAGTTAAAAAACCCATTAACTGTGATGCATTACAATCAGAACCTAAAAGTTCATGGAGGTCCCAGCAGGTACCACTGTTTATAAAAGGTCCAATGAATTCAGTTAGGCCAAGCCACAGGCAGACAGTGAAAATATGTTGAATGACAAATTATAGGAGAGCAGAGGTGGCCATTGGGAAGATGATTATGTCCAATCAACAGAGAATCATCTCAGTAACAATTCGTGTGGAAAGATGATGGCAAACATCCACAATAACCATAACATTAATGGTATATAATACTGACAAGCTGAGGAATAAGAGACATGTGCAACACCTGGGTATCTATTTTAATGGGATCCCTCCAACCAGTGGCTTTATCAATTCAATACACACCACATTAACAGGAGACGGTAGAAGATGAAGTACATGTAATAAGTATCATCCAAATCCAGTACGTATATAGCATCCATCTTCTTGCCTATGCTTCCAAGTCATCAAGACTAAGGTAGTGAGTACTTTCTTCAAGGTCGAGGGACTGATTACCTTATCATCTACTGTCTCCAGTTAATATGCTCTGTACTGAATTGATAAAGCCACTTGTTAGCAAAACTTCAAAATAAACATACTCAGGTGTTGAATGTGTGTCTATTTCATCGTCCACAATAACTCTTGCCTTTATCTTTGAATAACTCAAGAGAGAAACAATTGTTAAAATTATTCTTCCCGCCTTTTCCCCTCATTTCTAATAATTAACACAAATATGTGGTTTGGTCATTTAGAGAGGAAGGAGCAAAACAGGATGCCTTGGAGGGTGTATAAATCTGTAGTGGAGGGGAGGAGGGGTAGGGGTCATCCTAGAAAAGGATGGAGAGAGGGGGTGAAAGAGGTTTTGTATGCAAGGGGCTTGGACATAAAGCAGGCATGTGTGAGTATGTTAGATAGGAATACAGTGGTCCCTCGGTTTTCGTGCATCTCCAAACTCGAACATTTATGTAAGTGTATTTTCGTAAGTGCTGTTGCAAGTGTATTTTTGGGGGTCTGAAATAGACTAACCTACGTGACATTATTTCTTAAGGAAGTAAATTCGTTCGGTAATGGCACTTGAGCAGCATTCTGGAACGAATTTTCGGAGTGTGAGCAGGGTAATATTTTGCGAGGGATTCAGTGAAACCAGTTAGCCGGACTTGAGTCCTGGAGGTGGGAAGTACAATGCCTGCACTTTAAAGGAGGTGTTTGGGATATTGGCTGTTTGGAGTGACATCTGAACTGTTATATCTGGGTGCCTCTTCTAAGACAGTGATTATGTGTAAATGATGGTGAAAGTGTTTCTTTCTTGGTGGGAGACAGCCAATGTGTTGAAAAAATGTGCGTAATAAAGATCTTGGATAATTTACATAAAGTTCTGAAGATATAAATACACTAAAGTATTTATAATAGTAATTTATTTAAGGGCATCTAATTGTGCAAACAGTGGAGCAACAATGAATGACCAAATCTTTACCAAAATCTAAATTTATTCAGAGAGGATTTTAATGCCATTAAACAAAACCAATGAAAATTGGCTCAAAAATCACCCACTCATAGCTACGCTGCCAATAAGAATGCAACCTCTTGTTTAGAAAGATGCACAAATTGTGTTGAAAGCTTTGTGTCAAAGTAAATTCTATTCTTAAATATTTGCAAGAAAACCAAAAAATTGTGGCAAGAGAGGGGGCAAGGGAGATATGGATGATGGAAACCATGTGGAATTCTGCCAAGATGGGGATACATTCTTTAGTCAGGTACAGAACAGTATAAGAACCTCAATATTTTGCTTTCATAATACCATAGTTAATAAACAGCAGCACTTACAAATAAGGTACCTGTAAACAAATTATTTTTTTTAACACACTGGTCATCCTCACGGAGGTAAGGTGACTTAAAACGAGAAACACACGTCCACTGTCGTTCATTCGTTGTTGTGGTTGTTATTGTTAATTATTATTACATTCATGGGGAATACCAAACCCACTGGGGGTCATACAGTGCCTGAAAAATGTAATGCAATCTCTTTCAATCTAAAGGAGGGAAGGTCAAGTCCAATTCCTTGGATTAAGAACCCCCTCAGTGGTGTCAAGGAACCTCTCTTGAGGGGGTTGTGAACCAATTATGCTTTTACAACAACTAATCTGCAATGCAAACATGTTGAAATGCCAGGCAGGCAACTTCTTACAATACATCTTTATTTTTTTTTTCTGCAGTATACAAAATGTAGTTTACATGTAATAAAATACTGTTAAGAACAAAAGAAAGTCACTAGCATGTGGTGCATTTTGGGCAGACTAATCCTAATGCTTACAAACTACTTAAGAACTAGACATTGGTTATTGAGTAGAATTTTTTTTTTTAAGGTACAAGAAGTGAAGTAGCTAAATGATAATACTAGTACAATTTTAAGTATGCATTAATACTTTAAACTGATTCAGTGAGCTTAACTTAATTGGGATTTCTTAAGCAGTTTCAAACTAACTCTGTGTCTTCAGGCTATGGAACAATTATAAAAGAGGTGAAGAATCAGGAAGTTAATTAGGTTTCAGTAGAATTATAATGGAACAAGATGAGTAATTAATTTTCTATGGGAGTTTGAGGAAGACTGGAAAAACAAGGATAGAATTGGATGTGCTGGTTTTGTTTGGTATAGTATAGTGTTGGTTTGGCTGCATTAGGGAGATGAGGTGATTTTTAACAATACATATGTTTAAACTGATTTGGCAGACAAGGAACCTTTCAATGGTTCAGGCAATGAATTCCAGATCTTAATTAAGAGCTCTTATGTGCACAGTGCCCCATGGCCTGGTGGCTAGCACGGGTAGAAACATTGGGCGTGTTTCTTTACACCGGTTGTCTATGTTCACCCATCAGTAAAATGGGTACCTGGGTGTTAGTCGACTGGTGTGGGTCGCATCCTGGGACAATGATCTAATTTGCCCGAAATGCTCTGCATAACAAGGGGCTTTCTATATAGTAGTATGTCATTGATGTCAGCTAGGCCTGTATACCATGTACATGTACTTGTAGTAAATAAAGATATTATTTATTTATTTATTTATTGCATTTTTGCATAGGGTGAGTAGGACATGGAGATGTCAAAGAGTTTTGTGTCATGTATTGTGCCTGTGTTCTGTTGCAGATATCAAGGAAAAGTTTCTGAGGAGGGTTTATGTTGGAGTTTAATGTTCTATATACTATATAATAGGCACAGTAATACGAGTCCATATTTTGTACATTAAGTAAGTTCAAACTCTTGAAGAGTGAAGGGAACGGGCTGTTTTCTTGCACAGGAATGGGTGATAGTCCACACAGCAGCTCTTTGTTGGGTTATTAATGGTTTAAGGTGATTTGTTGTAGTAGATCCCCAGGCACAAATACCATAGAAATAACAATCAGGTTGAATTCTGTTTACAGGAAGCCCACTCACACTGCCAACTATGTTAATTTCTACAGCCACCATTCAATGTAGATCAAGAAGAACACCATCTCAAGCCTGTTTTTACATGCACTCAGGATATGCAGACCCCACAAAGTTAAACCAAGAAAAATATCCTTAGAACACAATTCTCCAGATTAGGGTACCCTGACTGGTTTATAAAACAAGGAGAAAAGAGAGCAAATATCAACTACAGGTCGACCTCCCCATTCACGAGGGTTAGGGGATCAAGAACCTTGCGAATGTTTGGTGCACAAATATATTGTAGGGAAATATAATAACAGCATTTACTTAGCCTAACAATACTGCTTCCTTAACCTATTGAACCATGAACAATCATAAAACACATGAAAACATCGTAAAATATTGTATATACATTTTTTTTTTTCAACAAGTCGGCCGTCTCCCACCAAGGCAGGGTTACCCAAAAAGAAAGAAAATCCCCAAAAAGAAAATACTTTCATCATCATTCAACACTTTCACCACACTCATACATAATCACTGTCTTTGCAGAGGCGCTCAGATACGACAGCTGAGAATAGTCCCTCCCAGCTGTCACTATCCCAGACCCCTCCTTTAAAGTGCAGGCATTGTACTTCCAATTTCCAGGACTCAAGTCCAACTAAATCAATTAACTGGTTTCCCTGAATCCCTTCACACAATGTTACCCTGCTCACACTCCAAGAGCTCGTCAGGTCCCAAAAACCATTCGTCTCCATTCACTCCTATCTAACACGCTCACACATGCTTGCTGGAAGTCCAACCCCCTCGCCCACAAAACCTCCTTTACCCCCTCCCTCCAACCTTTTCTAGGACGACCCCTACCCCGCCTTCCTTCCCCTACAGATTTATACGCTCTCCAAGTCATTCTACTTTGATCCATTCTCTCTAAATGACCAAACCACTCAACAACCCCTCTGGTTTAATAACAAATAATGAACAAACAAAACACTCACCACTCGTAAGGTTAGGCAGACGAACTCTGATGACTTGTGATGATGATAACAATGACGATGATGATGATAGTTAGCCATGCAGTTACTGATGACAGTTGAATGGAGGTGATTATATGGAGTGTAACTGCATGGCATGATGAGTCTAGTGTGTGGATTCTAAATATGATTGGGCGGCTGGGCATTCGCGAATGTTTGAAGCCTGCGAAAGTGGAACTCGTGAATGTGGAGATCGACCTGTATTACAAAACCTCAGTTCATAAAAACTCAACTCCATCCAGCAAATCTCAACTCACAGTACCCTTCCAACAAGGTACATTCAACTCTCTCACGAAAGTGACCAACATAATCACATTCTATGCTAACAAACTAGGGAATCTCTTTTTCCAAGAAACACAAACATTTGGCTACACAAGACACAACAGAAGTTCACTAGATACCATGTAAAGACTACAATCAACTATACATAGGGCAGACAGGCCGAACACTATCTACAAGGATCATCGAACATCAGAGAGCAATAGGTTATGTACAGGACAATTTATGCACAGGACAACTCAGCCATCTTTCAATATGTCAGCAACAACAATCACAATATTCACTGGAAAGCTGCCACCATCAAACACAAATCACACACTGCAGTCACAAATGCAAAATCATAGAATCTGCCCTCATAGCTACCACTCCCAATTTCAACATCTCACAGGGACAACAGAAGCAGGACATCATTTCAAAATTTGCCCTCAAGAAGTACACACCAGCACCCAACCTAATACAAAACACCAACACAAGACCAGGAATCACACAGCCCAAAGGAACGTCCCACCTAATTTTTTTAGCTTCACCACAGGTCCTGTCTTCTTCATCCACTCACTACTTGACACATTCCCACACATGCCACTACCTGCTACCTGGTATGGAGTGAGCTGCAACCTTCCCTATATATATTCATGTTCTCCTTTCACTTATGTATCTGCTGAAGAGGATCCCAGAAGGGAATCAAAATATACATATCAATTAATCTTCTGAGTTTGTCTCCACGTGGGTTATTGAGCATTGACAAGTGTTCATTACACTTCAGTTATCCACCACAGACAAGGTAATGGTAGATTAGAGAATGGTATAGTGTAGTGTGTCTTTATTAAGTCATCTCAAAGAAGCCAAAAACCTGAAGTGTGGGAGAAAAAAAAACACAGGTTGTGTCCATTCACTTGGCACAAGCTTCCTTTAGCCGAGACGAACATGGGTCAAAACTGTGGGGAGAATTTTGCAAATGTGTGGTTTTTAACTAAATTTCAATTTTATGGTTTATCTCATGCATTTTATGCATAATAGTAGTACATGTTAGAGATGCTCTAACTGTACCTTGAAGCAAAAATAAAGTTTCCATGACTGGCTGACACCAGACAATAAACCATTTTGTGCAGTGTCAGGACAGGATTCCAGAAATGTGGCAAAGCCATTAATCCATTTTTTTTAATTATGCTGATCACATTATTATACACATTATAAACTGATTGCATGGTTAGTCTGCTGCATTTGAGATAATACCAGAGATTCCATTTGCCTCAATTTCATATTATGACCTCAAACCTCCATTTAAACACGAGAATGTACAATATGCAGTAAAATATATGAAAATAAAATCATAAATTACACTTCAAGCATGCTGCACTTACCCGGCTGGAAAACATCTTGAAAATTTGAGTCTTCAATTCAATTTTATCAAGTTGGCATGTCGATATTTAATAATCATTCATGACATTCTTAAAAGGCACAAGCAATGCACATATGCACACATACACCCATATTATAATATACACAGCCATGCAGTAGGCCTACTGCAGTGCTCCTTCATTCTTATATTCTAATGTTTATAAAGTATGTACATGCATGCACATAAATTATAGCATTTTTTATAATAAATAATAGTGTACTTACCCATCAGCAATTTCCTTCACATTCTTGCCATGTGTGTCACTGACTCCTTTCTCTTCATTTGAAACTTTATTAATGCTTTCACCATTTTCCTGATTCAAGATATTGTTATCCTGCACACCACTTCCTTTGTTTACTTTAAGGTCTCCCACAGAATTGTCATCATTAATTGAGTCCACTGATTTTTCCATGGTAGCCAGAGCTCCTCTTTTATGGAAAACATTAAATTTTACATAATTCTCAACTTTTTCAGGCAAATCACTATTTTCTGGCTGGACCAAAGTGGTAGGCCTTTCTCCTTCGACAACTGGCTTATGCACCATTGCTTCTTTGTTCTTTGACTCCATCAAATGCTGTAGTTGAAAGAGAAAAAAATATATTTTACAACTAGAACGTTACAACATTTCAACCAGTTAGAAATATAAACTGGTTTTTCTTTGTTGGTACAGAAACTTTCTTCAACTATTATTTTTTTACATCACAATGGCTGTCTCCCAGCAGGGTTGGGTGTCAAAAAAAAAAAATCTTCAACAGCTGTCTTGCCCAAAGTGCACAGACTTCATAATTCAAATGACTCCAAACTGCAACATCTCCACTTCTTCACAGTATAAGCACTATACCTCCCACCTCTAGGATACAAATCCAACAAACTGGTTTCCCTGAATCCCTTCATAAATTTTATCTTCCTCACACTCCAACAGCACATTAAATCCGGAAAACCACTAGTCTCTATCTCTATTTAATACACGTACACATCTGTTGGATGCTTAAGCCCCTATCACTTAAAATTTCCTTCACCTCATCACTCCAGCCCTTCCTGTTTTCTTATTTTTTCTAATACTGTAGAGATGTGATTTATGTGTGCATCACTCAGTCCATCAAATTAAGCACTCTTGGGACTATCCAATAACTGCTTCAGTGATTACATTACCAAAGGACCCTACAGTAAGCTGAAGGTTTCCTGTCCCTGACACAAGTAACCAAATCACACAGTACAAAATTATAATGCTGTACTTCACTGCCTTCACATACTGTACATCTGTAAGTATTGTTGCCTATTCATGAAGTTCTTCAAATACTTACACAAGTCGTCTTTGTGATCCTATTTATGTACGTACGTATATTGTTTCTGCTTAACCTGCATAATCTGCTTAACCTGCACAATCTTTTCAGATATTAATACTACTGATATAAATACTGTATGTAATTTTGGAGCAGTTAATATTTTTAAGCATATAGTAAAACATAGGCTTTCTAATAAAATACATGTACTCAACTAGTTGCACTCAGTGATTCCAAACATTTAAAAAGCATTAAAACATTTATATTTCTGTCTTATTGTTTTTAATGCTGCAATACTGCAATTAACTCTAAATAAAAACCTTCATGATGATAAATTAGACACATATGCAACACTTGGGTATCTTTATTGAGGAAACGTTTCGCCACAGAGTGGCAAAAACTGTATTAAGATCCCAAGATGTTGCTGTGTCAAGTTGATAAATTACACACATATGCAACACTTGGGTATCTTTATTTATTGGGTATCTGTGTGGTGAAACTTTTCCTTAATAAAGATACCCAAGTGTTGCATGTGTGTCTAATTTATCAACTTGTCGGTTCTCTGAACCATTCATTTACAAAAACCTTCATACGTCGTAAGTATTTGGGAAATATTCATTTTACTCATGTGTTTTTTGACAAACTTTTACAGAAGAAAGTCAAATATTAGTAGTTAATATATATGGAGGAATTTTTATTATATAAATAAGATACAGCCTCTCCTCACTTAGCGATGTACTTGTTTACCGACCGCTCGGACTTACGACCAGCTCTCCAGCCAGTATGCAAACCTAAGTAAGGTGTATTAAAGCTGATTTCCTCTATTCTGTTTATTACAGTATACAGTACACTACTGTATAATCATTTAAAAATATACTAGAAATATTATAAATGGTGCAAAGGTGACATTAAAAAAATATCTAAAGATGGTTCACACAAACTCACTACCAGTATAGTATGCTCCTTGCTTAACAACCAATTCGCTTACCGACCTACTCTTAGAAACAGAACCCCATTGTTAAGTGAGGAGAGGCTGTATTTGTTTTACATACTGCCAAAAAGTTTCTGATTTTTATGCTCTGCCTTAATAATAATAATAATAATAATAATAATAATAATAATAATAATACTTTATTGAGACATGGTACAGTGATACATGGTTGGGTAGACAAGATACATAATTATTGATGAGATGTACATGCCAAAAGCCCCTAATATGCTGTGCATTGCGGGCATTCTTAGGACTACTTAATTGTAGACTACATGGTAAAAAGTTATGGTTGATAATTTATAAAATAAGTATAATTGTGTATCTATGTTATAAAGTTTGAATATAAGTTGGACATATCAATTAATTGTAGCAATGCAACTAATTGAGTGAGATAACATTTAGAACAATTGCATTGCAGTTACAGTTTATGTGGTCATTATAATGTAAATGTTATGGAAACAGTTAGCTTAGTATGTATTATTCATAACAGGTTTTTACATTTAAGTGATTAGTAAGTTTTTTACACTTAAGTGATTATTCTACTTTGTTGGGAATGTTTGATATTGAGTATTTAAGGTTTGGGTGAGAAGGTTTTTTAGCATAGTTTTGAATTGGGGTACAGGCAGGGTTTCTTTGGCAATGACAGGTAATGAATTCCAAATTTTCGTGCCTTTTATATGCATTGAGTTTTTACATAGTGTTAGATGGACACGGGGAACATCGAGGAGTGATCTGTGTCTAGTGTTATGGCACAACTGACAAATCTGAGAGAGCGTATAAATCTGTAATGGAAGGAAGGTGGGGCAGGGGTCAGCCTAGAAAAGGATGGAGGGAGGGGGTAAAGGAGGTTTTGTGTGCAAGGGGCTTGGACTTCCAGCAAGCATGCATGAGCATGTTAAATAGGAGTGAGTAGAGACAAATGGTTTTTAGAACTTGACATGCAGTTGGAGTGTGAGCAAGGTAACATTTATGAAGGGATTCAGGGAAACTGGCAGGCTGGACTTGAGTCCTGGAGGTGGGAAATAAAGTGAATGCACTCTGAAAGAGGGGATGTTAATGTTGCAATTTTATAACTGTAGTTTGAGCTCACCTCTGGCAAGAGTGATGGAGTGAATGATGTTGAATTTTTTTCTTTTTCAGGCCACCCTGCCTTGGTGGGAAATGGCTGATGTATTAATAAAAAAAAAATAGGTACAGTGGTACCCAGAGTTTTGGCCATAATTCGTTCCAGAAGGCTGTTCGAGTGCCGTTACCAAACGAATTTCTTCCCATAAGGAATAATGTAAATTAGATTAGTCCGTTTCAGACCCCCAAAAATACACTTACAAAAGCACTTACAATAATACACTTACATATAATTGTTTGAGTTGGGAGCTGTATGAAACTCTGGGTACCACTGTATAATAAAAGCTAAATTATAAGTCATCATGATCTAAAACACAAAATATAATTACTAACCTTATCTTCACCTATAATCTTCTCATATTTGTATTTTTCTTCCATGCTATCTTCTTGTGTGAGTAGATGATCATGAACCTCTTCACTAATGAAGTGTATAAACTTTTCTTTACCTTTCATCTCCCTTTTATCTAAAGCAAGTTGTCTTGTTTCAGAGGGAGACTCTGACTTTTCTGGAATGACTGTTGTCTCTACTTTTAATGGTGGAGACTTTTTTTCAGTTGGACTAATATAGTCAGCAAGATTAATAGTATTCTTTGTTTGTGTTGAGGTTTCCTTTAATACATCTGATGATTCTTTACCTTGCTGCTTAGGCATTTCTTTAATGTGACGATATCCTGTGGCAGACACAGCTGCTGGCACTGCATGCTTTGTTAAAAACTCTTTCTTTAACGAAGTGAGTAACTTTCTAGTATCTTCTGCTTTATAAACTGGTTTTGATGTGGCATCATTTTCTGGAATGTTTGATATGCCAAGGATGCTTTTTGCTCTTTCAACATTACTCTGAGCCAGGGATTTAAATCTATCCACATAGTCCGTGGATAGTGGTGGTGTTGGCACTGCAGGATTGCTGCTTCTCTTTTCCTGTGAAACTTCAGCTGTGCTTTGAAAGACATCTTGACATTGGCCTATACTGAAAACAAATAAGTATTTGTCAGTTTAAAGCAAATATTGTATAACTGAACTCAAATGTTTAATAGGTATAGAAAAAATTACTACAGTAAAATTTATCCAAACATGTGAATGCACAACAAGAGAGAATGGTCAATTGGAACACCTTACTACCTTTACTACAAGTACACGTATAATGTATACAGGCCTAGCTGACATCAATGACATACAGTGGTACCTCGACTTACGATATTTTTTCATTCCAGAATGCTGTTCAAGTGCCATTACCAAACGAATTTATCTCCTTAAGAAATAATGTAAAATAGACTAGTCTGTTTAGACCCCTAAAAGTACACTTACAAAAGCATTTAAAAAAATAAACTTACATAAAAGGGTGTGTTTGGGGACCATCGTAAGTCGAGGTACCACTGTACTACTATATAGAAAGCCGCTTGTTATGCTGAGCATTTCGGGCAAATTAAGTCAGTTTTGTCCTAGGATGCGACCCACACCAGTCGGCTAACACCCAGGTACCCATTTTACACTGATGGGTGAACAGGGACAGGGACAGCAGGTGTCTTATAGAAACACGTCTTTTAATGTTTTCCAGCCGTACTGGAGGAGATTCGAATCCCGGACCTCAGTGTGTGAGCTGAGTGCACTAGCAATCGAGCTACGGGACACCTCAGTGGAAGTTGTGAGCTAGTATACTGAATGTATGAAGTACCATATTATCCAACACAATACAAAGGTTTACTTCATTATAAATATAGATGTGTGAGGTATGCAAGAATTTAGCTGGTATACAAGAATCTAACTATGTGAGGTATACAAGAATACATATGAGAGGTATACAAGAATAGAGCTGTGAGATATGAAGGAATATAACTGAGATATATAAGAATAAGGCGTTATTGCTTTATTTTGTAGTAATAAGGGTGAAATGATAGTAAGTTTATGATAGTCACTAAAGATAGCTTCAGGACTTTTCCCTTTGTAAAGACAATACCAAACACAAAAATCTGTATGAAAGACTTCCATGTCATAGTCACAATCACAACATAGTGAAATCTTTACTTTTACATAAAGGAATGTAGGGATATATAATCATCACCAATCTAGATGCCTGGCACCAGGACTGGTAATGTGAAGTGTAAAATATGAATTTGTATGTCATTCTGGAGCCTTTCACAATTTGGCAAATTCAGAATTTTTAAAAATTTATTTCCTTTAGTGCTCATGGTGTAATGATTAACATGTTTACGCCATAAAAAAAGTAGAACTGGGGTTCAATCCCACCTAAGTTTGCCCTTGTACATTTACATTAAGGATATTATGAAAATTTCAGTTTGTATATACAGTGCACTAGTACTTGCTGCATACATACATAGTGTGAGGTATGCAAGCACAGTGTATATACATTATATATTGCAGGACATCATAGTCCTACACAAAATACTTATATAAAAAGGAAGCATAGGGATTCATGGATAATGGATGTTTCAGTCACCAAATGGAAACCTGAGAAGGTGGCATTAGATTTTCAGTCTTATGCTACTATTTCCACACAAATTTGCACATTATTTCCTCTCCAGACAGGGACAGGATCCAGTACAGCATAAGCTTTCAATAAATAATCTAGAAAGTTTTAGTGTGTTAAAGCAGCTCTGTGAGAATTATTATAATCATGGGAGGAGCGCTAAACACGTAGGATTATACAGCACACGTGGGGGGGGATGGAAGGTATTCAGGCTCAATTCAGGGAACCGGAGCACAGATCCAATACCCTAGATCAAGAGCCCCTCACAAGCATCAAAGAACCTCCCTTGAGGGGAGGTCTGTGGGAAGCAATTATATGAATACTCTGAATTAAACTTGAATACAGTGTATTACAAAAATCAAGGTAACTACAGCCACAATATTTTATCTTATAAAATAGTTTACTCTCCCTTAAATACAACCAGCTTCGGTTGTTTCGAAGTACTGGAGAACAAATTATTCTTATTTTTTTAAGTGTAATTATGACTGTTATCCAGCGATACTGTTGCTCTAAATCAACCCAAATGTTGGCTCTTAATTTACCCATTAGTCATCTGTACAATAATCTATCATGATTAACTAACCTGTAATGTGCACATAAGATGATCAACACGAACATGAACTTGCACATCACACTACACTGAAGCTTTAAAAGCCTGTTAAGTCTATCGCTCATTTGAATTCGGATGGGGATTTCTCGAAGACGATCCTTGGCCATTGCACTCATTTCTTCCATTTGGGGTCTCTCCCAACGACGTTCGCTGAAAACCGGCTCCACATTTTGGTACGAGTCATTTTAATAAAGCCCATTGTCTTAATGTGACTGACAGAACATGGTAATTAAAGATCCTAGGGGTTTTTAAATGTGGAGTTAAAGGTGTTGGCCGCGGCGGCCAGACAACACTGACGTGTATGTTGTTTTGATCAGCGCTGCCACCAACCCTCGCTTACAATGCTACATTCTGCTGCACTGGCAACACTGCTCTCACCACGGCCACTATGACCTCTCAAGGTCCCTGGCTAATTTATATGATAATAATAATAATAATATCTTTATTTACTACAAGTACATGTACATGGTATACAGACCTAGCTGACATCAATGACATACTACTATATAGAAAGCCGCTTGCTATGCTGAGCATTTCGGGCAAATTAGGACATTGTCCCAGGATGCGACCCACACCAGTCAACTAACACCAAGGTACCCATTTTACTTATGGGTGAACATAGACAACAGGTGTAAATAAATATGACCAATGTTTCTACCCTGGCTGGGAATCGAACCCAGACCTCGCCGTGTGAAGCGAGAGCTTTACCCATCAGGTTATAATTATATAATTATAATTTTTAAAGGGGGTAGACCGATAAGCCAGCGAAGGCCTCGGTCAGATGACCAAAAGCTGCAACTTCGAGTCATTATATGACTAAGACCCGCGTCAAGAAACACTTGGTCCTGTTTCCTAACAAACCTTACCTTACGTAACCTAACCTGGGTAAGTTAGTTTATTTAGGTACAAGTACACATAAGTGCATTTATCATGCATGGTAACATATGTAAATTACCTAGGATATCCCTAAAAAGAGTCAAAATGACTTATTTCCATTGGGGTCCTTGTAATACTCACTGGGTATGACAACAACAGCACAACCAGCTGTACCAGTGGATTGGTAAGTAAGTTTATTCAGGTATACACAAATACAGTTACATAGATTATCATACATAGCAGCATATGTGTAGAGAACCCAGGATAACCCAAAAAAGTCCAATAACTGGGCCTTTCAAAGTGAACTGTTCGTCATACTCCTCGCACTCAAATGCGTCTATGTATCAAAGGTTGACGCATTAATTGTAAATTATTTTTATCATCCATCAGTGGCATCGTAAGGGAGGGGGGGGCCGCCCCGGGTGACACGATCAAGGGGTGACACGATCAAGGAGTGACACGATCAAGGAGTGACACCATCAAGGGGTGACACCATCAAGGAGTGACACCATCAAGGGGTGACACCATCAAGGGGTGACACCATCAAAGGGTGACACCATAGAGCCACTAAATAAGGTGACACTAGTGCCCAAAACAGTGGTGCACCAACATAAGAGAAAAATCTTTTGTTTCTATTCAAATTCAAATGTTTATTTCTCTGTAAAGATTACAGTGTGGGGTTTACATATTATAATATATTAGTTACAATGTGTGGTTTACATATAAACTAATAATTACAAAGAAGGCCACTAGCATGACTAGCATTGCTAGGCATTTCGGGCAGACTAATAATAATTCTTACTCTATACTGACACAGGTTATGGAGCATATTGATATTATAGTTAGGCAACTGTACTGATTAAATAGATTTACAATAGTGAGGTATTTCAAAACATTTAAGAATATTACAGTTTGTAAATTTAGTAATAAGAATGGTTTTGTCTTGGCATGATACGTACACAGTTTCTATTAAAGCTCCTATATAGGAGTATCTCAGGCAAACTTGAATAGCTTAAGATTTATTAGGCAAAAGCTATATTCGAAATTTTATGTTTACAGTCATTTGGGTGAGTGTAAGTGTAAGTTGGGGGAAATTACAGATATCGAGAGTAAGTCTATTTTGTTTTTTATGTGTGCATGATACAAGGAAGAGAATAGGGGTTTTTCATGTAGTTAGCTGACGGTGGGGTGTGTCAGGGAGGTAAGATGTTTTTTAACGGTACTTTTGAAAATGGTGGTTGAGTCTGCAGTTCTAGAGTTTTCAGGCAGGGAGTTCCAGATTTTAGGTCCTTTTATGTACATTGAATTTTTGTATAGATTTAGCCGGACACGGGGAATGTCATAGAGATTTTTGTGTCTGGTATTGTGCCTGTGGGTCCTGTCACAACTATCAAGAAAGTGTTTTAGTTCAGGGTTAATATTGGAATTTATAGTTCTGTACATGTAGGTTGCACAGTAGTAAGTGTGGATGTTCTGTACAGTTTAGGTCTTCGAAGAGTGGGGGGGGGGTTGCCTAGTGAATTGGATTGCGTGATAATTCTTACTGCAGCTTATTGTTGGTTTATTATTGGCTTTAGGTGTGTTGCTGATGTTGATCTCCAAGCACAAATGGCATATTTGAGGTAGGGATAGATGAGTGAATAGTACAGTGTAGTATAGTGTGAGTAGGGCTGATTGTGGTACGTAGTAACGTATCTTAGAGAGCATCCTAGCCGTTTTGGATACTTTTTTTGTTATGTGTTGGATATGGGTGCTGAATTTCAGGTTGCTGTCGAGGTATAGGACCAGGAATTTGCCCTCGTTATGTTTAGCAATAAGAGTGTTGTCGATCTTAATGTTCAGTTGTGCAACACCTGCTCTATTACCAAACATAATATAGAAGGTTTTGTCAGTGTTAAGTGTAAGTTTATTGGCAGTCATCCAGGTAGATATTTTTAGTACTTCCTCGTTAACAAGGGTGTCGAGTGAGGCAAGATTTGGGTGGGAGATGATATAAGTCGTGTCGTCAGCAAAGAGAATTGGTTTCAGGTGTTGTGATACGTTGGGAAGATAATTGATGTATAAAAGGAAGAGCAGGGGACCAAGGACACTTCCCTGTGGCACTCCAGTATCAAGTGGTCGTGTTGATAAGGTTGTCTTTAATGGAGACGTACTGATACCTGTTAGTAAGGTAGGATTTGAAATATGTAAGTGCATGGCCTCTTATACCATAATGGTCAAGTTTGTGGAGTAGGATGCCGTGGTCTACTGTGTCAAAAGCTTTCCTTAGGTAAATAAAGTCCTAATGAATATTCCTTATTTTCCAGTGCTGTGTAAAGCAGGTCTGGCATTTTTACAATTGCATCGTTTGTGCTTTTATTTTTTTCTGAAGCCAAATTGGCAGGAGTTCAGTATGTTTTGTGCTGTTATAAACGAATATAATCTCATGTGCACGAGTTTCTCGAAGATTTTGGATAGCAGTTATTAACATCTGTGGGGTCACCACCTTTGTGTATTGGTGTAACCCTTGCTGTCTTGAGGAGTGTCGGGAAAGTGCTAGTTTTTTAGCGATTTGTTAAAAAGCAATGAAATAGCAGACGAAAGGACATGGGCCGCTCACTTGTACAATAATGGTGGGACTTGAGACAGATTCCCTGATTTATTTTTAAGGGACTATTATATGATTACAGAGTACAAATAGGCCTTTATAGGTAAAATAATTGATTTTGATGATGTGATAGATGATTTTGCAGGATTGAAAGCAAGGAAATGTAAGATCAGATTGATATTGCAATGCTTTTTCTTTATTTTTCTAGTTTTTTTTTTTTTGCATTGTTGAAAATGAATAAATGTAGGATCTATTGCCTGTACTCAAAGTGGTATTTCAGTTTGTTTCCTCAATTTTACTGCAATTATATATTTTATCATTAATAAAGTTGAGAAGTATTCTCCTGTTCGGTTTATGGCCCTTAAGCGTTCTCATTACTAAACATTAGTCACTGGTCATGCAGTAGTGACGTAATTGAAAAATAAACACATAAGCAGTATAATGTGATCCTTTATTGACAACGTTTCACCCACGCAGTGGGCTTTATCGAGTCACAAACAAATCTGTTTGTGACTCGACAAAGCCCACTGCGTGGGCGAAACTTTGTCAATAAAAGATCACATTATACTGCTTATGTGTTTATTTTTCCATTGTGTCGGTATTTTATACCAATTATTTCCAGTAGTGACGTAACTGGAGTTTACTCCCCCCATCCCCCCGCCCTTGGATTTCATGGGGGGTGACACCAAAGATGCCGCCCCGGGTGACACCAACCCTAGCAACGCCACTGTCATCCATAAATGCTCTCAGCTCCTTAAGTATCAATTGTGGCATCCCTGTGTCAGAAGCCAAACACAGGTATGGTAGGATTGTGGACAGTGGGGTCGGAGTGCACCTTTTACTGACTCCGTCTCACATGGGTCTTCAGATGTATGATAGAACTGATGAATTAGCAAAGTCATGTGCTTTCAGAGAGGGAGTAGATTACGATCTTGGGCTATCAGTTAGCATTTTGAGAACAATAATACGAAAAGAACTACAACTGAACTTTATTCTATCAAGAAGGAGGAGCCACATATCTAAGGTGCATCCAACAAAATAAGCAGACTCATCACAACAAGCATGAGAGATCTTCCACCAGGTACTGAACATAATCCTTCTTGTCAGTAATTTGGCCAGTAACTTTTCTCCAGCACTCGTAGGGGACCATATTAGAATACCAACTAGGTCCACGGCCATCATCAAGGGCCTAGTGAAACCGAACCTTGCGTGTGTACTCACCTATATGTGGTTGCAGGGGTCGATTCACAGCTCCTGGTCCCGCCTCTTTGCTATCAGGTCCACTCACTTTCGGCTACAAGAGCTATATATGGATCCTTCCTCTACCACTTCACTCTTCAGATAGTTCCACTTCCTGACAACTTTAAGGCTAAAGAAATACTTCCTAACATCCCTAAGACTCAGATATCTGAGTTTTCAACTTCCTGTTGTGCCCTCTTGTTCCTATTTCCCATCCTGGCCCCCGCCTCCACTGGTCGCTAGTGAGAGAAAGAGAGGCAGGGTGGGAGCTTGTTTATTTAGGAGAGAAATCAAGAGGTAAGGCTAGTTAATTGGGTTTAAAGCCTTATCGATTACACACAAGAAGTTAAGGTTGCATGTAATCTGTTCACCAACAGTTAAGGATTCTTTAATCCCAAATATGGGCCAATGACAAACAAACAAACATTTTATTTCTTTGTGCAGTATAAAAATGCAGTTTACATGTAATAAAATATTAAGCACAAAAGAAAGCCACTTGCATTGCATGTGCATTTCGAACAGTATATTAAAATATACACTCCTCTACGTATATATGCACTGTTACTTTCAGTGAATAAATATCAAAAGGGAAATACTCATCAGAATTTGTACAAGTGGGGTAAGGTTAGAAATAAAGTACTACGTTCTGCTGCTCGGACTCAAGGGCCCTGACAGCTAAACTTAGCAGAGATGCACAAAGCGATACTGAGGTAAACATATTTACTACTAAACTAAACCTAACTGATACGTATCGACATTTTTTAAACTGTGTGCTAGAGATTATGAGTCCTTTAATTAAATAAAAATGCAAAAGAGTAGTTTATTATATACAATAGGAGCACAATAAGCAAAAAGCAACGTTATCTTAGTAAACGTCGAGATAGGAAACTTTGCTATTTTTAGCGGAAGTTTGTCCCCGCTGCGTTGACAACTCTGCCTGTGCCGTTATAGAAGGTTCCCAGTAGATCATATATTTAGGCCAACAACACGCCAGCAACACCTTTCTACACTCCCAAATCAGTGGCAATATACTTAAATAAATACACAAACACTCAGTAGTAAATGGACAGACTGGGACTGTGAGTATGACGATACACACATGTGGCGAGGCACATGTGTGTGCATGATAAACGCGCTTCTTATAATTATATGTAAGTTTATTTAGGTACAGAACCTATCTTCCACCTCCTTGAATCAAATCTAATGATTTCCCATATCCCTAGCGCTGTACGAATGTTACGGGTTTGGTGCTATCATGTTGGTTTTGGTTCCTAACCATTTTAAATGTAATCTCGACACAATGCTGGCAATTTTGCAGACATTAAGTTGTAGCAGTTTTACTTTCTCCACTGAATTTTTTTAGCTTAATACTTTTGTATTTTTTTCGACCTACATGTTTATAGTATAAACCTTGCCATCTACTTTTTTAAAGTTCAGTACCATCATAAAAAGTAGTAACATGCATTGTTTAGAACACCCCTCCTTCAGAGTGCCGCCTCCAGGACTCAAATACGGCTAACCGATTTCTCTGAGTCCCTTCATAAATGTTACCACTAGCGTCCGCTCACTTCTCTCTAACACGCTCACTCCTCTCTAACACGCTCACTCCTCTCTAACACGCTCACTCCTCTCTAACACGCTCACTCCTCTCTAACACGCTCACTCCTCTCTAACACGCTCACTCCTCTCTAACACGCTCACTCCTCTAACGTCATCCTTCTAACACGCTCACTCCTCTCTAACACGCTCACTCCTCTCTAACACGCTCACTCCTCTCTAACACGCTCACTCCTCTCTAACACGCTCACTTCTCTCTAACACGCTCACTCCTCTCTAACACGCTCACTCCTCTCTAACACCTCACTTCTCTCTAACACGCTCACTTCTACCTAACATGCTACTCCTCTCTAACACGCTCACTCCTTCTAAACGCTCATCTCTCTAACGCTCACTCCTCTCTAACACGCTCACTCCTCTCTAACAGTCACTCTTCTAACACGCTCACTCTCTCTAACACGCTCACTCCTCTCTAACACGCTCACTCCTCTCTAACACGCTCACTCCTCTCTAACACGCTCACTCCTCTCTAACACGCTCACTCCTCTAACACGCTCACTCCTCTCTAACACGCTCACTCCTCTCTAACACGCTCACTCCTCTCTAACACGCTCACTCCTCTCTAACACGCTCACTCCTCTCTAACACGCTCACTCCTCTCTAACACGCTCACTCCTCTCTAACACGTTCACTCCTCTCTAACACGTTCACTCCTCTCTAACACGTTCACTCCTCTCTAACACGCTCACTCCTCTCTAACACGCTCACTCCTCTCTAACACGCTCACTCTCTCTAACACGCTCTACTCCTCTCTAACAGCTCCTCCTCTAACACCTCACTCCTCTCTAACACTCACTCTCTAACACGCTCCTCTTCTAACACGCTCACTCTCTCTAACGCTCACTCTCTCTCTAACACGCTCACTCCTCTCTAACACGCTCACTCCTCTCTAACACGCTCACCTCAACACTCACTTCTAACACGCTCACTCTCTAACACGCTCACTCCTTCTAACACGCTCACTCTTCTAACACGCTCACTCTCTCAACACGCTCACTCTCTCTAACACGCTCACTTTCTAACACGCTCACTCTCTTAACACGCTCACTCTTCTACAGCTCACCCCTCTAACACGCTCACTCCTTCTAACACGCTCACTCCTCTCTAACACGCTCCTCCTCTCTAACACGCTCACTCTCTCTAACACGTCACTCCTTCTAACACGCTCACTCCTCTCTAACACGCTCACTCCTTCTAACACGCTCACTCCTCTCTAACACGCTCACTCCTTCTAACACGCTCACTCCTCTCTAACACGCTCACTCCTTCTAACACGCTCACTCCTCTCTAACACGCTCACTCCTTCTAACACGCTCATCCTTCTAACACGCTCCTCTCTCTAACACGCTCACTCCTCTCTAACACGTCACTCCTCTCTAACACGCTCACTCCTCTCTACCTCACTCCTCTTAACACGCTCCTCCTCTCTAACACGCTCACTCCTCTCTAACACGTCACTCTCTATCACTTCTCTAACACGCTCACTCCTCTCTAACACGCTCTCTCCTCTCTAACACGCTCCTCCTCTCTAACACGCTCACTCCTCTCTAACACGCTCACTCCTCTCTAACACTCACTCCTCTCTAACACGTCTCAACACTCCTCTCCTAACACGTCTCCTCTCTAACACGCTTCACTCCTTCTAACACGCTCACTCCTCTCTAACACGCTCACTCCTCTCTAACACGTCACTCCTCTCTAACACATCACTCCTCTCTAACAGCTCACTCCTCTCTAACACGCTCACTCCTCTCTAACACGTCACTCCTCTCTAACACGTCTCCTCTCTAACACGTTCACTCTCTAACACGTTCACTCCTCTTAACACGCTCACTCCTCTCTAACACGCTCACTCCTCTCTAACACGCTTCACTCCTCTAACACGCTTTCCCCCTCTCAGTTCACTTCTACACGCTCCTCTCTAACACGTCCTCCTCTCTAACACGCTCACTCTCTAACACGTCCTCCTCTCTAACACGCTCCTCCTCTCTAACACGCTCCTCCTCTCTTACGCTCACTAATCTCTAACACGTCACTCCTCTCTAACACGTTCCTCCTCTCTAACACGTTCCTCCTCTCTAACAGTCACTCCTCTAACACGTTCACTCCTCTCTAACACGTTCCTCCTCTCTAACACGTTCACTCCTCTCTAACACGTCCTCCTCTCTAACACGCTCACCCCCTAACATGTTTTTCCTTTTAACATCCTTTTCTAAATTTTCCCCCTTTTAAACGCTACCCCCTTTTAACACCCTCCCCTCTAACACGCTCCCCTTCTAACAGCTCCTCCTCTCTAACATCATCCCTCTAACACTCACCTCTCTACCGTTCCCCTCTCTAACACGCTCATCCTCTCTAACACCTCACTCCCCCAACATGTTCCTCCCTCTAACACCCCTCCTCTCTAACTGTTCCTCCTCTCTAACCGCTCCTCCTCTCTAACTTTACCCTTCCCAAAAGTTCATCCTCTCTAAAAGTTTCCCCCTTCAACACGTTTCCCCCTCCCAACACGCCTCCCTCTAAGTTCCCCTCTAAACGTTCCTTCTCAACAGCTCTTTCCTCTCTAAACGCTCACTTCTAAACCTACTCCTCTCTAAAATGTTCACTCCTCTCAACCCTATCCCCTCAACATGTTCACTTTTTAAAACGCCATTTCCCCCTTTAAACCTTTCTAACACGCTCCTCCTCTTAAAATTTTCCCCCTCTCTAACAGTTTCCCCCTTCTAACACGTTCCTCCTTCTAACACGCTCATCCTTCTAACACGCTCCTCCTTCTAACACGTCCCCCTCTCTAACAGCCCTCCTCTCTAACACGTTCCCCCCTAAAACAAAATCTTTCCTCCCCTTTCCAACCCCTTTTCCCAAACGCCCCTCCTCTCTAAAAACTTTATTCCCCCTTTTTCATTTACTCTTTAAAAATCCCCTTTTCAACATTTTTTTAATTTTTCCCCAACGCCCCCCTCCTAACACCCGGCTAATTCTCTTAACAAAAGCTTTTTAAAAAACCCCCAATGTTCATTTTCCTCAACCCCGGCTCTTTACAGTCACTCTTTTTAACAAAATTCCCTTCCTCAAACCTCTCCTTTCCAAAAAAGTCCCCCCCTAAGGGGGTTTTTTTCTCTTAACACCTCCTCTCCCTAACCGCTCCCCTCCCTTCTAAACATTTTCCTCCCCCCAACAATTTTATTTTTTTTCTTTTTTTGTTCCTCTCATCACCCTTTTTCTTACAGTTTACTTTTTTTCACGTACCCTCCAAACGCCACCCCTTCAACCCCCTCCCTCAAAAACGTTCTCCAAAAAAGTTCCTCCTTTTAAATTTTTTATCTTTAACCCCACCCTTTTTTAAAAATTTTTCCTTCTTTTAAACCCTATCTTTTTAAAAAAATGGGGTTTACCCTTTTTTCCCCAACTGGGGCCAACCCCCCTTTTAACCCTGTTCAACCCTTAACCCCGTTACTCCCCTCAAAACCGTTCCCCCCTTCAAACAGTTCACCCCTTTAAAACCAACTTT
>WNWK01015270.1:0-48403 GCA_009830355.1 Cherax destructor
AAGACACAAGCTTATAAACGACAACCAGCACGGTTTCAGGAAGGAAAATCCTGTGTCACAAACCTACTGGAGTTTTATGACAAGGTAACAGAAGTAAGACACGAGAGAGAGGGGTGGATAAACTGCATTTTTTTGGACTGCAAGAAGGCGTTCGACACAGTTCCTCACAAGAGGTTAATGCAAAAGCTAGAGGATCAGGCACACGTAACAGGAAAGGCACTGCAATGGATCAGAGAATATCTGACAGGGAGACAACAACGAGTCATGATACGTGACGAGGTGTCAGAGTGGGCACCTGTGACGAGTGGGGTTCCACAAGGGTCAGTCCTAGGACCTGTACTGTTTTTGGTATATGTGAATGACATAACGGAAGGGATAGATTCAGAAGTGTCCCTGTTTGCAGATGATGTGAAGTTAATGAGAAGAATTAAATCAGTCGAGGATCAGGCAGGACTACAAAGAGACCTGGACAGGCTACAAGCCTTGTCCAGTAACTGGCTCCTTGAATTTAACCCTGCCAAATGTAAAGTCATGAATATCGGGGAAGGGCAAAGAAGACCGTAGACAGAGTATAGTCTAAGTGGCCAAAGACTGCAAACCTCACTCAAGGAAAAAGATCTTGGGGTGAGTATAATACCGAGCACATCTCCTGAGGCACACATCAATCAGATAACTTCTGCAGCATACGGGCGGCTGGCAAACCTAAGAATAGCGTTCCAATACCTCACTAAGGAATCATTCAAGACTCTGTACACCATATACGTCAGGCCCATACTGGAGTATGCAGCACCAGTTTGGAACCCACACCTGGTCAAGCACGTCAAGAAATTAGAGAAAGTACAGAGGTTTGCAACAAGACTAGTCCCAGAGCTAAGGGGATTGTCCTACGAAGAAAGGTTAAGGGAAATAGGCCTGACGACACTAGAGGACAGGAGGGTTAGGGGAGACATGATAACGACATACAAAATACTGCGAGGAATAGATAAGGTGGACAGAGACAAGATGTTCCAGAGAGGGGACACAGAAACAAGGGGTCACAATTGGAAGTTAAAGACTCCTATGAGTCAAAGGGATGTTAGGAAGTATTTCTTCAGTCATAGAGTTGTCAGGAAGTGGAATAGCCTAGAAAGCGACATAGTGGAGGCCAGAACCATACATAGCTTTAAGACGAGGTTTGATAAAGCTCATGGAGCAGGGAGAGAGAGGACCTAGTAGCAATCAGTGAAGAGGCGGGGCCAGGAGCTATGAATCGACCCCTGCAACCACAAATAGGTGAGTACACACACACACACACACACACAAAGGTTGGTAGTCAGCAACCACCCAGGGAGGTACTACCGTTCTGCCAAGTGAGTGTAAAACGAAAGCCTGTATTTGTTTTACATGATGGTAGGATTGCTGGTGTCTTTTTTCTGTCTCATAAACATGCAAGATTTCAGGTACGTCTTGCTACTTCTACTTACACTTAGGTCACGCTACACATACATGTACACATTTATGTATACACACTCATCTGAGTTTTATTTGATTTTTTCTTAATAGTTCTTTTTCTTATTGCTTTTCCTTTCATATCCATGGGGAAGTGAAATAAGAATCTTTCCTCCGTAAGCCATGCGTGTTGTAAAAGTCAACTAAAATGCCGGGAACAATAGGCTAGTAACCCCTTTTCCTGTATAGATTTACTAAAAAGAAAAAAAAAACCGTCAAAGTGGGATGTTTGAATGTGCGTGGATGTTGTGCGAATGATAAGAAAGAGATGATTGTAGATGTTATGAATGAAAAGAAGCTGGATGTCCTGGCTTTAAGTGAGACAAAGCTGAAGGGGGTAGGAGAGTTTCAGTGGGGAGAAATAAATGGGATTAGGTCAGGGGTTTCAAATAGAGTTAGAGCTAAAGAAGGAGTGGCAATAATGTTGAATAATCAGTTATGGCAGGTAAAGAGGGAATATAAATGTATAAATTCAAGGATTATGTGGAGTAAAATATAGGTTGCATGTGAAAAGTGGGTTATAGTAAGTGTTTATGCACCTGGAGAAGAGAGAAGTGTAGAGGAGAGAGAGAGATTTTGGGAAATGTTTAGTGAGTGTGTAGGGAGTTTTGAACCAAATGAGAGAGTAATTGTGGTTGGGGATCTTAATGCTAAAGTGGGTAAAAATGTTGTGGAGGGAGTAGTAGGTAAATTTGGGGTGCCAGGGGTAAATGGAAATGGGGAACCATTAATTGAGCTATGTGTAGAAAGAGGTTTGGTAATAAGTAATACATATTTTATGAAAAAGTGAATAAATAAATATAAGGAAAGTAGTTTGTTGGATTATGTATTGGTGGATAAAAGATTGATAGGTAGGCTTCAGGATGTACATGTTTGTAGAGGGGCAACGGATATATCGCATCATTATTTGGTTGTAGCTACAGTTAGAGTAAAAGGTAGATGGGACAAAAAGAAAATGGAAACAGCAAGTAAGAGAGAGGTAAAAGTGTATAAACTAAGGGAGGAGGAAGTTAGGGTGAGATATAAAAAACTATTGGCAGAAAGGTGGGCTAGTGCAAGTAGGAGTAGTGGGGGGGTTGAAGAGAGTTGGGATAGTTTTAAAAATGCAGTATTAGAATGTGGGGCAGAAGTTTGTGGCTATAGGAGGGTGGGTGCAGGAGGAAAGAGGAGTGAGTGGTGGAATGAAGAAGTAAAGGTTGTGATAAAAGAGAAAAAGGTAGCTTATGAGAGGTTTTTACAAAACAGAAGTGTAAATAGAAGAGTAGAGTATATAGAGAGTAAAAGAAAGGTGAAGAGAGTGGTGAGAGAGTGCAAAAGAAGAGCGGATGAAAGAATGGGAGAGGCTCTGTCAAGAAATTTTGCTGAAAACAAGAAAAAAAATTTGAGTGAGATAAACAAGGTAAGAAAGCCTAGGGAACGAATGGATTTGTCAGTTAAAAACAGAGTAGGGGAGTTAGTAGATGGAGAGCTGGAGGTATTGGGTAGATGGCGGGAATATTTTGAGGAACTTTTAAATGTCGATGAAAAAGGAGGCGGTAATTTCATGTACTGGCCAGGGAGGTACAACATCGTTTAAGAGTGAAGAAGAGCAGGATGTGAGTGTGGGGGAGGTGCGTGAGGCATTACGTAGAATGAAAGGGGGTAAAGCAGCTGGAACTGACGGGATCATGACAGAAATGTTAAAAGCAGGGGGGGATATAGTGCTGGAGTGGTTGATATTTTTGTTTAATAAATGTATGAAAGAGGGGAAGGTACCTAGGGATTGGCAGAGAGCATGTATAGTTCCTTTATATAAAGGGAAGGGGGATAAAATAGAGTGCAAAAATTATAGGGGAATAAGTTTACTGAGTATACCAGGTAAAGTGTATGGCAGGGTTGTTATTGAAAGAATTAGAGGTAAGACAGAGAGTAGGATTGCCGATGAACAAGGAGGCTTTAGAGTGGGTAGGGGATGTGTAGATCAAGTGTTTACAGTGAAGCATATATGTGAACAATATTTTGATAAAGGTAGAGAAGTTTTCATTGCATTTATAGATTTAGAAAAGGCATATGATAGAGTGGATAGGGGAGCAATGTGGCAAATGTTGCAAGTGTATGGAATAGGTAATAAGTTACTGAAGGCTGTAAAGAGTTTTTATGAGGATAGTGAGGCTCAGGTTAGGGTGTGTAGGAGAGAGGGAGATTACTTCCCGGTAAAAGTAGGTCTTAGACAGGGATGTGTAATGTCACCATGGTTGTTTAATATATTTATAGATGGGGTTGTAAAATAAGTAAATGCTAGGGTGTTGGGGAGAGGAGTGGGATTAAATTATGGGGAATTAAATGCAAAATGGGAGTTGGCACAGTTACTTTTTGCTGATGATACTGTGCTTATGGGAGATTCTAAAGAAAAGTTGCAAAGGTTAGTGGACGAGTTTGGGAGGGTGTGTAAAGGTAGAAAGTTGAAAGTGAACATAGATAAGAGTAAGGTGATGAGGGTATCAAACGATTTAAATAAAAGTAAAATTGGGTATCACATTGGAGAGAGGGATTATGGAAGAAGTAAATGTTTTCAAATATTTGGGAGTTGACGTGTCAGCGGATGGGTTTATGAAAGATGAGGTTAACCATAGAATTGATGAAGGAAAATAGGTGAGTGGTGCGTTGAGGTATCTGTGGAGACAAAAAACGTTATCCATGGAGGCAAAGAAGGGAATGTACGAAAGTATAGTGGTACTAAGACTCTTATATGGGTGTGAAGCATGGGTTGCAAATGCTGCAGCGAGGAGGAGGCTGGAGGCAGTGGAGATCTCCTGTCTAAGGGCAATATGTGGTGTAAATATTATGCAGAAAATTCGGAATGTGGAAATTAGGAGAAGGTGTGGAGTTACTAAAAGTATTTGTCAGAGGGCTGAAGAGGGGTTGTTGTGGTGGTTTGGTCATTTAGAGAGAATGGATCAAAGTAGAATGACTTGGAGAGCGTATAAATCTATAGGAGAAGGAAGGCGGGTAGGGGTCGTCCTAGAAAAGGTTGGAAGGAGGGGGTAAAGGAGGTTTTGTGGGCGAGGGGCTTGGACTTCCAGCAAGCATGTGTGAGCGTGTTAGATAGGAGTGAATGGAGACGAATGGTTTTTGGGACATGACGATCTGTTGGAGTGTGAGCTGGGTAACATTTTGTGAAGGGATTCAGGGAAACCAGTTAATTGATTTAGTTGGACTTGAGTCCTGGAAATGGGAAGTACAATGACTGCACTTTAAAGGAGGGGTCTGGGATAGTGACAGCTGGGAGGGACTATTCTCAGCTGTCGTATCTGAGCGCCTCTGCAAAGACAGTGATTATGTATGAGTGTGGTGAAAGTGTTGAATGATGATGAAAGTATTTTATGGGGGTTGTCTTTCTTTTTGGATCACCCTGCCTCTATGGGAGACGGATGACTTGTTGAAAAAAATATATATATAATATTGATCAATAACAACACTGCGACTAGCCAAGGACACGATCCCATGCTGCTTTGGCCCGCCTCATAGTGAGCAAAAACAAATGATGCTCTAACCCACAGGACCACGCAATCCTACAAGAAAGACTCACCCAGCCAAGCTAGATGTTTTACCGTCATACGAGGACATACGATAGTGTAGGTGCCTCTGAGCTAATTTCATTCTAATCCCTGTTTGATGTACTAGCCCAACGGGCAGTATTTTATATTATTGTAACCACGAACGAGTGTAGTGATCAATAACAACACTGCGACTAGCCAAAGATTCGAATTCGAGTCATGTGTTTTCGCTCACCATGAGGCGGGCCAAATCTGCATGGGTTTGAGTCCTTTGCTAGTCGCAGTGTTGTTACTGATATATATATATATATATATATATATATATATATATATATATATATATATATATATATATATATATATATATATATATATATATATATATATTGCTGCTACAAGCCCTCTGGATGCAATGCATGAAGACAGGAGAGCAGGTAGAGCAATCTGAGATGAGTTGCTTACACCAATGCCTCCTAGTCTGACTTGGAGTGTAGCTTGGTCCCACTGCCCATCTTCTAGAGTAAGGTTAAGTAGATAAATTAGACACATATGCAACACTTGGGTATCTTTATTGAGGAAACGTTTCGCCACACAGTGGCTTCATCAGTCCAATACAAAGTTGAAAGTTGTAAAGAGAGGAGGAGTTTGAGGTAATCAGTCCCTCGGCCTGGAGTCGATGTGTTCAGTCCATCAATCTTGTAGTAAGTACAGCACAGGGCCAAGAGAAGTTGCTTATATACTGTAGGACGAAGACCTACTTCGACTAGTGGATGGTACCACTATGACCCCGCCTCCTCCTGCTTCGCCTCACCTCTCTACAGTATATAAACAACTTCTCTTTGCCCTATGCTGTACTTACTACAAGATTGATGGACTGAACACATCGACTCCAGGCCGAGGGACTGATTACCTCAAACTCTTCCTCTCTTTACAACTTTCAACTTTGTATTGGACTGATGAAGCCACTGTGTGGCGAAACGTTTCCTCAATAAAGATACCCAAGTGTTGCATATGTGTCTAATTTATCAACTTGTCGGTTCTCTGAACCATTCATCTACATAAGGTTAAGTACTTTAGTAAAGATCTGCCTCAGGATACTGTCATATTCGTGCAGTATAGGGTTATCATGTGAAGGAGCACATCTTAGGAAATATGTCAACCTGGGAAGACTCAAGCATTTTGTGAGAAGGTACAAGGCATCATGTCAAGATACGTAATCATGTCAAGATTACCTATTCGTTGTTCCATTCTCCTTAACTCTTCCAGTTTCTTCCTGAGAATTGTGTCAATGGCATCGCTTCCCAGAGGTGCTCCAAGCAAGACACTATTAGTAGGGGCAATGACTGTTGCTCCTGGTAGTTTTGATATCACTGCATCTATCACTTGTTGGTTGACTGAGATGATTTCACATTATATATATATATATATATATATATATATATATATATATATATATATATATATATATATATATATATATATATATATATGGGACAGTAAAATGACACCAGTAATCCTACCATCATATAAAACAATTTCAGATTTCCGTTTGACACTCACTTGGCAGGACGGTAGTTAGTACCTTCCTGGTTGTCTACCATCCTAATCTAATTTTCAGGTGATTGGCCCTGACACCTGACAGAAAATTTTGAATTGTGAATATTTTAACTATGTTATCGTCTACAGGTCTCAAAATATCTGGAATTAATAACTGTTTCTGTTTTTTTTTTTTGTATTTACAGTTCAACATATTGTTTTCTAATAGTTCAAAAATACATTACATCAGCAAAGGCTCAGTTGGTGAAGAATGGGCTGACAGCGCAGGTGGTGAAGGCTGGGTTGACAACACAGGTGGTGAAGGCTGGGCTGACAACACAGGTGGTGAAGGCTGGGTTGACAACACAAGTACTCGAAGCTGTACTAAAGGCCGCATCACCTGGCATCTACTCCATATTATTAATTTCGGACGGCACTGCCTCACCTTCCACTTTCTTCAAGGCAAGTGTCTCACCATTCCCTAGATTTTACATGAAAATATGATACAATGATAGTGATTTTATAAATTTAACATTAGGGAATTTTTTTTTAAAAGAATGAGCTTAATAAAGCACTGAAGAATAAAGACAATTTAAAGAAGAGAAAAATATGACAAATAATCACAAGAAATTTTATTGTACAGCAACTTAGGTGAAATACCGGAGGCCTTAAAGAGTGCAGACATAGCTCCTTTGCATAAGGGAGGTAGTAGAGCACTTTTTACACAGATTTTGCAAAGGCGTTTGACAAATGCGATCATGGAGTGATAGCGCACAAAATGAGGGCCATAGGCATTACGGGGAAGGTAGGCAGATGGATTTTTGAGTTCCTAACACACAGAACACAAAAAGTAGTAGTGAACAGGGCAAGATCCAGCATCAGCGAGGTCAAAAGCTCAGTGCCCCAAGGCACTGTCCTGGCACCTCTGCTGTTTCTCATCCTCATAGCAGACATAGATAAAAACACCCAGCACACTTTTGTATCATCATTTGCAGATGACACTATAATAAGCATGAAAGTCACTATGGTAGAGGACACTGAAAAATTACAGGAGGACATAAGCAGGGTCTTCCAGTGGGCAGTGGAGAACAACATGACGTTCAATGGTGATAAGTTTCAGTTGCTTAGGTATGGAAAAAATGAAGAACTCAAAAGGAACACTATATACAAAACGCAAGAGGGTCACCACATAGAACGAAAGGAACACGTAAAGGACTTTGGAATAAATATGTCTGCTGATCTGTCGTTTAAAGACCATAACAAGACAAAGATCACAACAGCCAGGAAGATGACGGGGTGGGTATTGAGAACTTTCAAAACAAGGGAAATAATGCCGATGGTGACACTCTTCAAATCGCTAGTGCTCCCTCACTTAGAATACTGCTCAGTGCTGACGGCCCCGTTCAGGGCAGGAGAAATATCAGAGCTGGAACAAATTCAGAGATCGTTTACGGCTCACATTGAGCCATTGAAACATCTAAATTATTGGGAACGCCTTCAAGTCTTGAACATGTACTCATTGGAGCGGAGGAGAGAGAGATACATGATAATATATACCTGGAAAGTACTTGAGGGCCTGGTCCCAAATCTGCACACTGCCATAACAACATACTGGAGTGAGAGATATGGGAGAAAGTGTAAAATAAACCCAGTGAGGAGCAGGGGTGCGGTGGGGACAATACGGGAGCACTGTATTAACATCCGGGGTCCCAGACTATTCAACATCTTACCAGAAGATATCCGAAACACGGCTGGAACCAGTGTAGAAGCCTTCAAGAGGAAACTGGACAAATATCTTCACCAGGTGCCAGATCAACCAGGCTGTGATGGATATGTGGGGCAGCGGGCCTCCAGCAGCAACAGCCTGGTTGACCAGGCAAGCACCAGACGAGCCTGGCCCATGGCCGGGCTCAGGGAGTAGATACACTCTCGAAACTTTTCAGAGGTATATCAAAGGTATAAAGCTATAACTTGCATAATCTTTAAATGAACATTTATATTGTCTACCCTGGATAATAGCATTACATACGTCCACCACCTGAGGCGTCAGTTATTGTAGTGGGGAGACATAGCTCTTCTTTTTATGTCGAAGATTCTCAGTTGTTGCCACTACTCTAAAATATCACATTTGAAAGAAGTTAGATCTACCATAGTGGGAAATTTGGAGTAAATTATATCTAATTTTGTAACACCTTGGGTAAACAAGATTTCATTGATGACTTCCTTGATTTCATTGATGACTTCCTTGATTTCATTGATGACTTCCTTGATTTCATTGATGACTTCCTTGATTTCATTGATGACTGAGTCAGAGGAGGCAAGAGCGATCAAGCATAATACGAAACCTACTAGGCCTAAAATTTAAATCTAAATTTAAAGTTAAGTTATTTGCTAGATTGTAATTTTAATCTTTTATAAAGATACATTGACTGCTATTTTTTATTGTTTATCTATTTTATTGAGTGTTCTATTACTGTTTATTTAAGTTATATTTGCAAGTGTTGCTGAAAATCATCATGTTCTTACTTGAAGCTGACAACAATAAACGAGTAAGGTATTTTGTGTTAAATGGATAGAAAATGTTCAGTGTTTTATTGCGGCAACTGTCATGGTCTTTATGTCACCAGAAATTCCAGGACAACTACTGAATATTTGAACAAAACTTTCATGAATGAAATACGAAAAGACTTGTTATTTCAGTTTTAATTAGAAATAATAACCAGGCCCGTGGCCTGCTGGTAAAAGCTCTTGCTTCACACTGTGAGGTGTCCGGGTTCCATTCCCGGCGAGGGTAGAAACATTGGTCGTGTTTCCGTACCTGGGTGTTAGTCGCCTGGTGTGGGTCGCATCCTGGGACAAAACTGACCTAATTTGCCCGAAATGCTCTGCATAACAAGCGGCTTTCTATACAGTAGTAAGTTATTGGTGTCAGGTAGGCCTGTGTACCTTGTAACATAAACTGTAGAAATAAATGTTATAAATAACCAGAAAAATCTTTTTACCTCCATGAAAGACCAATTTTAATTTCCTCCTAATACTATATATAAAATAACAAATGTTTAGCCATGGTCTGTGTTCCAATTATTCGTGAACTTTTCTGTCCAAATCTTGATTTTATTTCTCGTAGAATATACAACTTTATTATCTTTTTTTTACTGTGCCAGAACGGTATTAGTAATTGTATATATCAGGTGTCGTGAGGAATTGCGTACTAAAACAAACGTACGAGGATATTGTATTCAGGTGACACCTATGAAGCAGTGTTTGTTTTCACATAAAACATCAATGTTCATTTTCAGATAATAGATCAATTGCGAATTCCGGGAGGATTTGGATTTTTTGAAGCAGAAATTAATGGTTCGGATTCTAATATGAAAGAAAATATCTCTCAGCTCGTCACCAAAATTAAGCTGGTAATATATAAGTTCATAGTTTTGTTAGTACGAGAAAATAATAACATTGTTGCTTTATTGGAATAAATATTTCTGCATTTATTATCACTCAGGAAACACTGAAAAAGTTTGCTAATTTTGATTATTATATAAATTTAGCAAAATAAATTTAAATAATATCAATACATCTAGTGAGGTTAATGAGTCTTTAACGGTACCTTATTAATGTAATCACTAACACTACAATATTTACATGAACAGCTGCGACAGCTGTCAACAGACACAACAGTTGTTTTAATAAGCGAGGACACAGCCTTCATCACAGTCTTGGTCGAGTGGTCCATCAAGGTTCGTCTACTGGTATGGTCGACCAGGTTACTCATAGTGACTCGCTCTCCCTATGTGTCGCTGCTCGACCTCCACACACCTTTCTCCAAGCTTAATTCTATGTTAATTATTATCAGTGACGACACAGCAAGGATCAGGTACGACTGTACTCTCTTAACAACAACAAAAATACATTTAATTTACCTTTGACATCAATTAATTTAATATGATGATAAAAAGAAAAAACGGGAAAAATGTATTTTAACTATCCCCGCCCCGAACACAAGCAAGTTTGCATGCACACACGCACTCTTGCTTGCATGCACGCATGAACGCACGCACACACGAGTCAATACTTGCCTGGAAAATCTATGAATGACCTTCTGGAATCTCATCAAAAAAGTTTTTGAAGGTCCTAAACGCAGCATCTCAGGCCCACCTTGGAATATAGAGTATCAGAATGAAACCCACACTTGAAAAAGCATCTTAAGATACTGGTTGAACAGCAGATGTATGCAAGAGAGAAGTTGATAAATTAGACACATATGCAACACTTGGGAATTCTTTATTTGCCTAACGCTTGGGCACGACCTACTTCCACAATGGACAAATGTGACACCACCTACGACTGCTGCACCTCTCCTGCCTACGGTATATAAGCTTCTACTTCGCACATATGCTGTATTCTGTTCAAGATTGATGGACTGACTACATCGACTCGAGGCCGAGGGACTGATTACCTCAAACTCCTCCTGATCTTCACGATTCTCCTTTGCATAGACTGATGAAGCCACTGTGTGGCGAAACGTTTCCTCATAAAAGATACCCAAGTGTTGCATATGTGTCTAATTTATCAACTTGTCGGTTCTCTGAACCATTCAACTACAAGAGAGAAGTTCCAGAATAGTACAAAACACTACATCTATTAAGTGAAGATATATCCAGAGAATACTAGGTTAACTTTTTGGTTCCCATCTAGTATCTAACCTGTTTCTGGTTTTATAACAGATTGTCAGTATGAATTCTGGTCCAGATATCACGTAAAATATGTGGCTTCTCTATATTGCTTTTGGATTACGACTTCATTAATACAAATATAAATGGTAATATTAACAGTTATTGTAACTTGAATAATGCACAGTTCTTTGAGTATAGCTTATTATGTTTTTGTAATATGCTCATTATTATTCTATACATATTACATATGATGCTATGTGCATTTTGCATAAGAAACTGTACAATATAATACTATTAATATGTACCATCTGGTATGCTGCTATCATGAGATGTTCTCATATGTGTGTAGGTATGTATGTGTGTGTTTGGCATTGCTTGGTATGACTCAACTCGACTTAGAATGTGACTGACATCACCAAGTCCCTACGTCAATAGTTAACCTAACTTCTGGACCATCAAAGTAAACAAACAGCTTGCTTGAGCAATATTACAACCAATTCGCCAAACAATGGTAATGCTCGAAGCAGCCGTGATCAAGAAAGCATCAGGCAATGAATGAGGGAGGCCAAAAACACCCATAACAGGGAACGTTCAGTAAATCCTCCATGAAAGGCATTAAATTCCATTATTACTGAAAATGACATCAGCAAATCCAAATTCCCGACTTTGACAGTGCGTAGATACCAAAACTCACAGTGCGTAGATACCAAAACTCGGGACCTGAGATACAGTGTGTTTCACGACATGCAGCCTCTGAAAAATGTCAAATAACACTAAGTCCAAATAATGCTCTGTGAACTGAGATGCACAGAGTTACTAGATGGATGTCCCAGCCATAATCTACCAAAAACAGATTTTGAATAATACGGACTGAGGAAAACAGCATTCTTTCAGAGAGAACAGGGAGAGGACATATTTCCTCTGCGAGGAGCAGCCACAGAGAGGGAGGAAGACTCTGTAGACATTCTTGAGCGACTTGTACCAGCTTACCCCTGGTACCATCTGTGAAACAAGCAGGCAGGTAGTTTGGAGAGTGTGGCAACAAATCAAAACTCTGCTTCAAACACAGCGTACAGTTTAATCACCATGTACAGTTGGAAAGTTTTTCTGATCTCTTTCTCTCTCTCTCTCTCTCTCTCTCTCTTATATATATATATATATATATATATATATATATATATATATATATATATATTTTTTTTTTTTTTCAACAAGTCGGCCGTCTCCCACGAGGCAGGGTGACCCAAAAGAAAGAAAATCCAAAAGAAAATACTTTCATCATCATTCAACCCTTTCACCACACTCATACATAATCACTGTCTTTGCAGGAGCTCAGATACGACAGCTGAGAAAAGTCCCTCCCAGCTGTCACTATCTCAGACCCCTTTAAAGTGCAGGCATTGTACTTCCCATTTCAGGACTCAAGTCCAACTAAATCAATTAACTGGTTTCCCTGAATCCCTTCACAAAATGTTACCCTGCTCACACTCCAACAGATCGTCATGTCCCAAAACCATTCGTCTCCATTCACTCCTATCTAACACGCTCACACATGCTTGCTGGAAGTCCAAGCCTCTCGCCCACAAAACCTCCTTTACCCCTTCCCTCCAACATTTTCTAGGACGACCCCTACCCCGCCTTCCTTCCCCTACAGATTTATACGCTCTCCAAGTCATTCTACTTTGATCCATTCTCTCTAAATGACCAAACCACCTCAACAACCCCTCTTCAGCCCTCTGACAAATACTTTTAGTAACTCCACACCTTCTCCTAATTTCCACATTCCGAATTTTCTGCATAATATTTACATCACACATTGCCCTTAGACAGGACATCTCCACTGCCTCCAGCCTCCTCCTCGCTGCAGCATTTGCAACCCATGCTTCACACCCATATAAGAGTGTTGGTACCATTATACTTTCGTACATTCCCTTATTTGCCTCCATGGATAACGTTTTTTGTCTCCACAGATACCTCAATGCACCACTCACCTTTTTTCCTTCATCAATTCTATGGTTAACCTCATCCTTCATAAACCCATCCGCTGACACATCAACTCCCAAATATCTGAAAACATTTACTTCTTCCATAATCCCTCTCTCCAATGTGATATCCAATTTTTCTTTATTTAAATCGTTTGATACTCTCATCACCTTACTCTTATCTTTGTTCACTTTTAACTTTCTACCTTTACACACTCTCCCAAACTCGTCCACTAACCTTTGCAACTTTTCTTTAGAATCTCCCATAAGCACAGTATCATTAGCAAAAGTAACTGTGTCAACTCCCATTTTGCATTTAATTCTCCATAATTTAATCCCACCCTCTCCCCAACACCCTAGCATTTACTTCTTTACAACCCCATCTATAAATATATTAAACAACCATGGTGACATTACAAATCCCTGTCTAAGACCTACTTTTACCGGGAAGTACTCTCCCTCTCTCCTACACACCCTAACCTGAGCCTCACTATCCTCATAAAAACTCTTTACAGCCTTCAGTAACTTACTACCTATTCCATACACTTGCAACATTTGCCACATTGGTCCCCTATCCACTCTATCATATGCCTTTTCTAAATCCATAAATGCAATAAAAACTTCTCTACCTTTATCTAAATACTGTTCACATATATGCTTCACTGTAAACACTTGATCTACACATCCCCTACCCACTCTAAAGCCTCCTTGCTCATCTGCAATCCTACTCTCTGTCTTACTTCTAATTCTTTCAATAATAACCCTGCCATACACTTTACCTGGTATACTCAGTAAACTTATTCCCTATAATTTTTACACTCTCTTTATCCCCTTCCCTTTATATAAACGAACTATACATGCTCTCTGCCAATCCCTAGGTACCTTCCCCTCTTTCATACATATATTAAACAAAAATACCAACCACTCCAGCACTATATCCCCCCCTGCTTTTAACATTTCTGTCATGATCCCGTCAATTCCAGCTGCTTTACCCCCTTTCATTCTACGTAATGCCTCACGCACCTCCCCCACACTCACATCCTGCTCTTCTTCACTCCTAAACGATGTTGTACCTCCCTGGCCAGTACATGAAATTACCGCGTCCCTTTTTTCATCGACATTTAAAAGTTCCTCAAAATATTCCCGCCATCTACCCAATACCTCCAGCTAACCATCTACTAACTCCCCTACTCTGTTTTTAACTGACAAATCCATTCGTTCCCTAGGCTTTCGTACCTTGTTTATCTCACTCCAAAAAAATTTCTTGTTTTCAGCAAAATTTCTTGACAGAGCCTCTCCCATTCTTTCATCCGCTCTTCTTTTGCACTCTCTCACCACTCTCTTCACCTTTCTTTTACTCTCCATATACTCTGCTCTTCTATTAACACTTCTGTTTTGTAAAAACCTCTCATAAGCTACCTTTTTCTCTTTTATCACACCCTTTACTTCTTCATTCCACCACTCACTCCTCTTTCCTCCTGCACCCACCCTCCTATAGCCACAAACTTCTGCCCCACATTCTAATACTGCATTTTTAAAACTATCCCAACTCTCTTCAACCCCCCCCCACTACTCCTACTTGCACTAGCCCACCTTTCTGCCAATAGTTGCTTATATCTTACCCTAACTTCCTCCTCCCTTAGTTTATACACTTTTACCTCTCTCTTACTTGCTGTTGCCATTTTCTTTTTGTCCCATCTACCTTTTACTCTAACTGTAGCTACAACCAAATAATGATCTGATATATCTGTTGCCCCTCTATAAACATGTACATCCTGAAGCCTACCCATCCACCAATACATAATCCAACAAACTACTTTCCTTACGTGCTATATCATACCTTGTATATTTATTTATCCTCTTTTTCATAAAATATGTATTACTTATTACCAAACCTCTTTCTACACATAGCTCAATTAATGGTTCCCCATTTACATTTACCCCTGGCACCCCAAATTTACCTACTACTCCATCCACAACATTTTTACCCACTTTAGCATTAAGATCCCCAACCACCATTACTCTCTCACTTGGTTCAAAACTCCCCACACACTCACTCAACATTTCCCAAAATCTCTCTCTCTCCTCTACACTTCTCTCTTCTCCAGGTTCATAAACACTTACTATAACCCACTTTTCACATCCAACCTTTATTTTACTCCACATAATCCTTGAATTTATACATTTATATTCCTTCTTTACCTGCCATAACTGATTATTCAACATTATTGCCACTCCTTCTTTAGCTCTAACTCTATTTGAAACCCCTGATCTAATCCCATTTATTTCTCCCCACTGAAACTCTCCTACCCCCTTCAGCTTTGTCTCACTTAAAGCCAGGACATCCAGCTTCTTTTCATTCATAACATCTACAATCATCTCTTTCTTATCATTCACACAACATCCACGCACATTCAAACATCCCACTTTGACGATTTTCTTCTTCTTCTTTTTAGTAAGCTATACAGGAAAAGGGGTTACTAGCCCATTGTTCCCGGCATTTTAGTTGACTTTTACAACACGCATGGCTTACGGAGGAAAGATTCTTATTCCACTTCCCCATGGATATGAAAGGGAAAAGCAATAAGAACAAGAACTATTATGATAAAATCAAAGACAACTCAGATGAGTGTGTATACAATAAACGTGTACATGTTTGCGTAGTGTGACCTAAGTGTAAGTAGAAGTAGCAAGACGTACCTGAAATCTTGCATGTTTATGACACAGAAAAAAGACACCAGCAATCCTACCATCATGTAAAACAGTTTCAGGTTTCTGTTTCACAGTCACCTGGCAGGACGGTAGTACCTCCCTGGGTGGTTGCTGTCTACCAACCTACTACTTAATTTAAATTTTTTTATATTAAAGTCCAGGGTTTATTCCCTGGACCTCAGCAATGAGAGTCGCTCCTCTCACCGCTTGACCAGTTTTACCTAATCGGCACGACATATATATATAGGAGGACATGGTGCTGTAGCTACAACTCTGTCTATGTCAAATATGAGGATGAGGAAAAGGATGGGAGCCAGAACTGTACCTTGAGGAACAAGGTTTACTCGCTGTAGTCACCTCTAACTTCATTCTGTTTACTATTACTTTTTGTGTTCTGTTTGTTAGGGAGTTAAAGATCAACTCACTTTTCCTGTTATTCCTTCATCACAGTATTACACCATGATCGCAAAGTCTGTGTATACTACATCTGCATTTTGTTTGTTCTCCAGTGCATCCAAGACCATGGCATAGTGGTCCAGCAGTTGTGAAAAGCAGGAATGACCTGCTCTAATCCCATGCTACCTGGGTTGACCAATTGTTGTGTGTCTGAGTGGCAATCTTGCTTCTTAGAACCCTTTCAAAGATTTTTATGATATGTAACATTAATGATAATTGTCTGTAATTCTTTGCAATTGCTTTACTGCCACCTTTGTGGAGTGGGGTTGAATAATGAGTGACTAGTCACTGAATCATACTGGGACTTCAGACTCACTCATTTCTTTGCTGTTATCTGTGTAAGTGCTATCTCTTTTAAGCAAGGGCCAAATACTGGATGTTGTTTTTGCCCTAGATTTGGTATAAGAAAAGAAATATTTTGGGTTTCTTTCAATTCCATTTATTGCTTTAAGTTCTAGCTGTGTTTCCTGGCTCCTATATTACTCCTTAAGCTTGAGTTCTATATTATATATTTCTCTAGCCTGTACTTCGCCTATAGAGGAAGCGTCTCTCTTTTTCTAGTTTACATCTTCTCAGGGGAATCAGTCTTGATCATACCTCAAGTGCCACAGAGTTAATTTTTTCTAGACAAAGGCTCGAATCCATGTTGTTTAGGATATCTTCTCAGCTATTTTAATTTAGGATTGTTAATTTGATCCTACTGAATGTTTCTGTTATTGAAGATGAATTTGGTGAAGACACCCTCAAAACTGATCTCATTTTGCTGGTCATGAGCCCAGCGTATAGATGTCTGTACTCTGATGATGCTGTGATCCGAATGTATTGTCTTTGATACTGTTATATTTCATACAAGATCATCATTATTAGTGAAAATAAGGTCAAGTGTATTTTCCAGTTTTATTGACTCCACTATTTGCTGGTTTAAAGTGAATTTGTTGCAGAGATTTAATAGCTCATATGTGTGTGTGAATTTTCATCTGAGCTGCCTAGTGGGAATATCTCTGCTATAATTTTATTTGCCATATCCTTCAATTTTAGGTGTCTTAAGCTGAAATCACCTTGCAACAAGATATCTGGGGGGTTGGAAGATTTTCCAGACAGTAATTAATTTTCAAAAGCTGTTCCTTGAATTGTTAGGGAGTTGCATCTGGTGGCTTGTATACAACCACAATGACAATGTTTTGGTTTTCAATCTTTTCTGCCAAAACGTCAACTACATCATTTGTAGTGTTTAGCAATTACGAGCAATTGGCGACTCTGTGACATACAGGCAACCTGTTCTTTCATTCATATTTCGTTTTTTTTAGTGATCTTTTGTTTGGATCTCTGTGAAAGCCACACACATTGCATTTGACTCGGTGATGAGTCCAGTGATGAACGGTAATTTGTTATTGGATGATGGTTTTAGACCTTGTATATCTGCAAATTAAAATGTTGTCGTATTGGTTATTTAATAGAGGGCTTTATTTGCTGGCACTAATATCTGTTGTTGTAGAGTGGGGGGCTGCTGACTGTACGTCCACTCCTGCAATGCTCCGAGGTGGTGTAGTATTTCTTTAATTTCCTGCCTGCACAGTGATGAGGGAATTAAAAAAATATATAAGCAGAGAGAATATATATATATACATATATATCATATTTTGAGGAAGAAAGTATGGAGGATGTATAGGTAGTCAGATATCTGGAAGTGGACTTGTCGGCAGAAGTGTCAGAGAAAAGGTAAACCACAGAATTTACAAAGAAAAAAAGGTGGATGGTGCTTTCAGGCATGTGTGGAGACGTATAGTTTTATGCATTGAGTCATAAAGAAGGATGTTCTTGAGTAAAGTGGAGGCAATACTGCTGCTGTAGAGGCGTGAATCATGGGTTTTCAATTTTGCAGCCAAGAGGCAGTAAAAATGTTGTGCTTTAGGACAACTTGTGGTATAAATATAACCTACAAAATTCTGTGTTAGATTAGGAAAATTAAAGAGATCCCAAAAGTATTAAGCAGAGGGTTACTGAGGTGGTTTGGATAGTTATATAGGATGGAGAAAAATAGAAAGAATTTGGGGGGCATATCTGGGGCGGAGGGAAGGACGGTTGGAGTCGTCATAGGTAAAGTTGGACGGAGGAGCTGGATATGAATGAAGACTTCGATATGAAACAGGTTTTGATGAGCGTGTTAGAGAAGAGTAGAGATAAGTAGACTGGTTACTTTATGTGTCGTTTGAGTGTGAGCAAGGTAGCATTTATGAAGTAATTCAGGAAAATCAGTTAACCGCACTTGGGAAGTACACTCTGAGGAATGGCTGGGAATGATACAGTTCATAAGATCATATGAACGTTGTTGACGGCGTCCTTCACGCCCAGTCAACATATTGATGAATTTTCATTATATAATAATGTATTTGAAAAACTTTACCTCTGCATATTTTACTGTTACAGGTGTAGTGTGTACATACATCTGCCATTACAGGTGTAGTGTGTACATACATCTACCATTACAGGTGTAGTGTGTACATACATCTACCATTACAGGTGTAGTGTGTACATACATCTACCATTACAGGTGTAGTGTGTACATACATCTACCATTACAGGTGTAGTGTGTACATACATCTACCATTACAGGTGTAGTGTGTACATACATCTACCATTACAGGCGTAGTGTGTACATACATCTACCATTACAGATGTAGTGTGTACATACATCTACCATTACAGGTGTAGTGTGTACATACATCTACCATTACAGGTGTAGTGTGTACATATATCTTCCATTACAGGTGTAGTGTGTACATACATCTTCCATTACAGGTGTAGTGTGTACATACATCTTCCATTACAGGTGTAGTGTGTACATACATCTTCCATTACAGGTGTAGTGTGTACATACATCTTCCATTACAGGTGTAGTGTGTACATACATCTTCCATTACAGGTGTAGTGTGTACATACATCTTCCATTACAGGTGTAGTGTGTACATACATCTACCATTACAGGTGTAGCATGTACATACATCTACCATTACAGGTGTAGCATGTACTTACATCTGCCGTACAGTCCCCGGGGATCACAGGCACTGCAGGTGGCATCCTGGACGCCACGTCAGGGCCTCGTTCTTACCTCTCACCTCCCACTCTTCCCTCACAAGTTCTCAAAGTGAGTATAGGAAGATAAATTTTTCTACAAAATTATCTTTATAATTCATTTCACTTGAAATAATTTTAAAGGTTTTATATACTTCATGGGGAAGTGGAACAGAATTCTTCCTCCGTAAGCCATGCGTGTCATAAGAGAGGACTGAAATGCTGGGAGCAAGGGGCTACTAACCCCTTCTCCTGTTTATATTACTAAATTTAAAGAGAAAGTTTCGTTTGTATTTTTAGGTCACTCTGCTTCGGAGGGATACAGCTGGTTCGATATATATATATATATATATATATATATATATATATATATATATATATATATATATATATATATATATATATATATATATATATATATATATATATATATATATATATAATATAAATATATATATATATATATATATATATATATATATATATATATATATATATATATATATATATATATATATATATATATATATATATATATTTCAACAAGTCAGCCGTCTCCCACCGAGGCAGGGTGATCCAAAAAGAAAGAAAATCCCAAAAAAGAAAATACTTTCACCATCATTCAACCTTTCACCACACTCATACATAATCACTGTCTTTGCAGAGGCGCTCAGATACGACAGCTGAGAATAGTCCCTCCCAGCTGTCACTATCCCAGATACCTCCTTTAAATTGCAGGCATTGTACTTCCCATTTCCAGGACTCAAGTCCAACTAAATCAATTAACTGATTTCCCTGAATCCCTTCACAAAATGTTACCCTGCTCACACTCCAACAACTCGTCAGGTCCCAAAAACCATTCGTGTCCATTCACTCCTATCTAACACGCTCATACATGCTTGCTGGAAGTCCAAGCCCCTCTCCCACAAAACCTCCTTTACTCCCTCCCTCCAACCTTTTCTAGAACGGCCCCTTTCCCTACAGATTTATACGCTCTCCAAGTCATTCTACTTTGATCCATTCTCTCTAAATGACCAAACCACCTCAACAACCCCTCTTCAGCCCTCTGACAAATACTTTTAGTAACTCTACACCTCCTCCTAATTTCCACACTCCGAATTTTCTGCATAATATTTACACCACACATTGCCCTTAAACAGGACATCTCCACTTCCTCCAGCCTCCTCCTCGCTGCAGCATTTGCATCCCATGCTTCACACCCATATAAGAGTGCTGGTACCACTATACTTTCGTACATTCCCTTCTTTGCCTCCATGGATAACGATTTTTGTCTCCACAGATACCTCAACGCACCACTCACCTTTTTTCCTTCATTAATTCTATGGTTAACTTCATTAGGAGGTGCGGGATTACCAAAACTATTATCCAGAGGGCTGAGGAGGGGTTGTTGAGGTGGTTCGGACATGTAGAGAGAATAGAACGAAACAGAATGACCTCGAGAGTGTATAAATCTGTAGTGGAGGGAAGGCGGGGTAGGGGTCGGCCTAGGAAAGGTTGGAGGGAAGGGGTAAAAGAGGTTTTGTGTGCGAGGGGCTTGGATTTCCAGCAAGCATGCGTGTGCGTATTTGATAGGAGTGAATGGAGAAAAATGGTTTTTAATACTTGACGTGCTGTTGGAGTGTGAGCAAATTAACATTTATGAAGGGATTCAGGGAAACCGGCAGGCCGGACTTGGGTCCTGGAGATGGGAAGTACAGTGTCTGCACTCTGAAGGAGGGGTGTTAATGTTGCAGTTTTATAACTGTAGTGTAAAGCACCTCTCTGGCAAGACAGTGATGGAGTGAATGATGACGAAAGTTTTCTTTTTTGGGCCACCCTGCCTTGGTGGGAATCGGCCGATGTGTTAATAAAATATAAACTTCATCGTTCATAAACCCATCCGCTGACAAGTCAACTCCCAAATATCTGAAAACATATACTTCTTCCATAATCCCTCTCTCCAATGTGATACCCAATTTTTCTTTATTTAAATCGTTTGATACTCTCATCACCTTACTCTTATCTATGTTCACTTTCAACTTTCTACCTTTACACACTCTCCCATCATGACATTACACATCCCTGTCTAAGACCTACTTTTACCGGGAAGTAATCTCCCTCTCTCCTACACACCCTAACCTGAGCCTCACTATCCTCATAAAAACTCTTTACAGCCTTCAGTAACTTACTATCTATTCCATACACTTGCAACATTTGTCACATTGCTCCCCTATCTTCTCTATCATATGCCTTTTCTAAATCCATAAATGCAATGAAAACATCTCTAACTTTATCTAAATACTGTTCACATATATGATTCACTGTAAACACTTGATCTACACATCCCTACCCACTCTAAAGCCTCCTTGCTCATCTGCAATCCTACTCTCTGTCTTACCTCTAATTCTTTCAATAATAACCCTGTCATACACTTTACCTGGTATACTCAGTAAACTTATTCCCCTGTAATTCTTACACTCTCTTTTATCCCCCTTCCCTTTATATAAAGGAACTATACATGCTCTCTGCCAATCCCTAAGTACCTTCCCCTCTTTCATACATTTATTAAACAACAATACCAACCACTCCAACACTATATCCCCCCCTGCGTTTAACATTTCCGTCATGATCCCGTCAGTTCCAGCTGCTTTACCCCCTTTCATTCTACGTAATGCCTCACACATCTCACCCACACTCACATCCTGCTCTTCTTCACTCCTAAAAGATGTTATACCTCCCTGGCCAGTGCATGAAATTACCGCCTCCCTTTTTTCATCGACATTTAAAAGTTCCTCAAAATATTCCCGCCATCTACCCAATACCTCCAGCTCCCCATCTACTAACTCCCCTACTCTGTTTTTAACTGACAAATCCATTCGTTCCATAGGCTTTCTTACCTTGTTTATCTCACTCCAAAATTTCTTCTTGTTTTCAGCAAAATTTCTTGACAGAGCCTCTCCCATTCTTTCATCTGCTCTTCTTTTGCACTCTCTCACCACTCTCTTCACCTTTCTTTTACTCTCCATATACTCTGCACTTCTATTAACACTTCTGTTTTGTAAAAACCTCTCATAAGCTACCTTTTTCTCTATTATCACACCCTTTACTTCTTCATTCCACCACTCACTTTCTTTCCTCCTGCACCCACCCTCCTATAGCCACAAACTTCTGCCCCACATTCTAATACTGCGTTTTTAAAACTATCCCAACTCTCTTCAACCCCCACCCCTCCCCACTACTCATACTTGCACTAGCCCACCTTTCAGCCAATAGTTGCTTAAATCTCACCCTAACTTCCTCCTCCCTTAGTTTATACACTTTTACCTCTCCCTTACTTTTTGTTGCCATTTTCTTTTTGTCCCATCTACCTTTTACTCTAACTGTAGCTACAACTAAAGATGATCCGATATATATGTTGCCCCTCTATAAACATGTACGTCCTGAAGCCTACCCATCAACCTTTTATCCACCAATACATAATCTAACAAATTACTTTCCTTACGTGCTATATCATAGCTTGTATACTTATCCTCTTTTTCATAAAATATGTATTACTTATTACCAAACCTCTTTCTACACATAGCTCAATTATTGGTTCCCCATTTACATTTACCCCTGGCACCCCAAATTTACCTACTACTCCCTCCACAACATTTTTACCATCTTTAGCATTAAGATCCCCAACCACAATTACTCTCTCACTTAGTTCAAAACTCCCCACACACTCACTCAACATTTCCCAAAATCTCTCTCTCTCCTCTACACTTCTCTCTTCTCCAGGTGCATAAACACTTACTATAACCCACTTTTCACATCCAACTTTTATTTTACTCCAGATAATCTTTAAATTTATACATTTATATTCCCTCTTTACCTGCCATAACTGATTATTCAACATTATTGCCACTCCTTCTTTAGCTCTAACTCTATTTGAAACCCCTGACCTAATCCCATTTATTTCTCCCCACTGAAACTCTCCTACCCCCTTCAGCTTTGTCTCACTTAAAGCCAAAACATCCAGCTTCTTTTCATTCATAACATCTACAATCATCTCTTTCTTATCATTCGCACAACATCCACGCACATTCAAACATCCCACTTTGACGGTTTTCTTCTTTTCTTTTTAGTAAATCTATACAGGAAAAGGGGTTACTAGCCCATTGTTCCCGGCATTTTAGTTGACTTTTACAACACGCATGGCTTACGGAGGAAAGATTCTTATTCCACTTCCCCATGGATATGAAAGGAAAAGCAATAAGAACAAGAACTATTAAGATAAAATCAAAGAAAACTCAGATGAGTGTGTATACATAAACGTGTACATGTATGTGTAGTGTGACCTAAGTGTAAGTAGAAGTAGCAAGACATACCTGAAATCTTGCATGTTTATGAGCCAGAAAAAAGACACCAGCAATCCTACCATCATGTAAAACAAATACAGGCTTTTGTTTTACACTCACTTGGCAGAACGGTAGTACCTCCCTGGGTGGTTGCTTTCTAACCTACTACCTACAATATAATATATATATATATATATATATATATATATATATATATATATATATATATATATATATATATATATATATATATATATATATATTAATACTAGTTTTAGGGATTAAAATGTTTTTATTTAGTAAGAAGGTTACTGTGCTGCCCTAAAATTCGTGAATCTTTAATCCTTAAACTCTCGATGAGAGATTTATGTTAATGGGGAAACTGCCAACGTTGTAAATTTATGCCAAAACTCTAGTGTTCAAATTGGCACCAGATGGCCTTGTTTGCAGTAAATCAAAGACAGCAAGAGTGTACCGTAAGTTTTGTGAAGTATAACAAAAAGTATGTTGTGTGCTGGGTACATTTATTTTAGACACTTTGGAACCAAGAGTTAAACCCCATTGACCCGCCAACCATAGCTAGGAAAGTTGCTTAAAACATTGAAAAACAAAGAAAAAAGATCTTTAGATTATAAATAATATAATCTGAATTAGTACCATATTCTTACATTTCCTATTCAGATTATTACATGGACCAAATTTGCTTGTGACGGCGGAGGATAATCCCTTTAATAAGTTAAATACTGCAGCTGATCACGAGGCTGTCGACAACCCAGAGCATCAGGTCCATGGTCCCATGACACAGCATCAGTTCCATGGTCCCATGACACACCTGATGGATTATCTCTCCGAAGCAATAAATTTCACGTAAGTAAAGCCGAATAATATTGCAGCAATGTATATGATCACAAGAGTAAATCGGCCCTAATCTAAGATATGATTATCTTAGATTTGAGCCGATTTACTCCTGTTTACCTGGAGAGAGTTCCGGGGGTCAACACCCCCGCGGCCCGGTCTGTGACCAGGCCTCATGGTGAATCAGAGCCTGATCAACCAGGCAGTTGCTGCTGGCCGCACGCAGTCCGACGTAGGAACCATCGCCCGGCTGGTCAGGTACCGACTTTAGGTGCCTGTCCAGTGCCTATGATCATATAACATTTAAAAAATATTTTGAGTTAGGATGAATTATTGTCCTTGAAAAAATAAAGTACAGATTCTTCTATCATAGTTACTATACATGATAAAAATAACAGTATGTCGTGCCGGATAGCTAAAACTTGCGATTTTCGCTTAAATAGCAACGCACTTCTTGCCGAATAGGGCAAGCAAAAATCTGTGTATGCAGTAATTTCGGAAAAATAATTATGAACCAAACGAAAAAAAAAATATTTCATTGTTTTTGTTTATTATTAAATTATTATAAACTTAAATAGAATATATTTAGTTGGATTAGGCTAAATTATATTGCGCTTTTATAATAATATTAGGAAAGTTTCCTAAGGTTCTTTTGGTACAAAATTATTTTTTATATTAACATAAATGAAAAAATATATATATTTAAATGTATAAGATAAAATTTTAGAATGGACTTAATTTTTAAATGAGTTCTTGCTAACTGACCAGTTTTACGTATTCGGCACGACACACACAAACACACACACACACACAAGTGCTGGATGAAATAAACACAACCGAGGAGGAGGTGAAGAAGCTGCTATGTGAACTCGATACCTCAAAAGCGGTGGGACAAGACATCTCTCCGTGGGTCCTCAGAGAGGGAGCAGAGATGTTGTGTGTGCCACTAACACAAATCTTCAACACATCCATTGAAACTGGGCAACTACCTGAGGCGTGGAAGATGGCAAATGTAGTCCCAATTTTTAAGAAAGGAGACAGACACGAGGCATTAAACTACAGACCTGTGTCACTGACGTGTATAGTATGCAAAGTCATGGAGAAGATCATCAGGAGGAGAGTGGTGTAGCACCTAGAAAGACACAAGCTTATAAACGACAACCAGCACGGTTTCAGGGAAGGAAAATCCTGTGTCACAAACCTACTGGAGTTTTATGACAAGGTAACAGAAGTAAGACACGAGAGAGAGAGGTGAATAGACTGCATTTTCTTGGACTGCAAGAAGGCGTTCGACACAGTTCCTCACAAGAGGTTAGTGCAAAAGCTAGAGGATCAGGCACACGTAACAGGAAAGGCACTGCAATGGATCAGATAATATCTGACAGGGAGGCAACAACGAGTCATGGTACGTGACAAGGTGTCAGAGTGGGCACCTGTGACAAGTGGGGTTCCACAAGGGTCAGTCCTATGACCTGTACTGTTTTTGGTATATGTGAATGACATAACGGAAGGGATAGACTCAGAAGTGTCCCTGTTTGCAGATGATGTGAAGTTAATGAGAAGAATTAAATCAGTCGAGGATCAGGCAGGACTACAAAGAGACCTGGACAGGCTACAAGCATGGTCCAGTAACTGGCTCCTTGAATTTAACCCTGCCAAATGTAAAGTCATGAAGATCGGGGAAGGGCAAAGAAGACCGCAGACAGAGTATAGTCTAGGTGGCCAAATACTGCAAACCTCACTCAAGGAAAAAGATCTTGGGGTGAGTATAATACCGAGCACATCTCCTGAGGCACACATCAATCAGATAACTGCTGCAGCATACGGGCGGCTGGCAAACCTAAGAATAGCATTCCAATACCTCACTAAGGAATCATTCAAGACTCTGTACACCATATACGTCGGGCCCATACTGGAGTATGCAGCACCAGTTTGGAACACACACCTGGTCAAGCACGTCAAGAAATTAGAGAAAGTGCAAAGGTTTGCAACAAGACTAGTCCCAGAGCTAAGGGGATTGTCCTACGAAGAAAGGTTAAGGGAAATCGGCCTGACGACACTAGAGGACAGGAGGGTTAGGGGAGACATGATAACGACATATAAAATACTGCGAGGAATAGATAAGGTGGACAGAGACAAGATGTTCCAGAGAGGGGGCACAGAAACAAGGGGTCACAATTGGAAGTTGAAGACTCCTATGAGTCAAAGGGATGTTAGGTATTTCTTCAGTCATAGAGTTGTTAGGAAGTGGAATAGCCGAGAAAGCGACGTAGTGGAGGCAGGAACCATACATAGTTTTAAGACGAGGTTTCATAAAGCTCATGGAGCAGGGAGAGAGAAGACCTAGTAGCAATCAGTGAAGAGGCGGGGCCAGGAGCTATGACTCGACCCCTGCAACCACAAATGGGTGAGTTATATATATATATATATATATATATATATATATAGGGTCCACCTCTAGTGCAAATTGTGGGATCCATAGCCTCGGAGAAGTGGATAAAAAGGCTTCAAGGAAGAATATTTGGATTTCTTCCTGAAGCCATTTGAATATTCCACTTCTCCTACCACCATCTTTTATATATATATATATATATATATATATATATATATATTATATATATATATATATATATATATATATATATATATATATGTCATAAATTATAAAACTGGTCAATTAGAAGAACTCATCTAAAATTAAGTCTTTCTAAAATTTTTCATATACGTTTAAAGATATATTTATTTATTTATGTTAATGTAAAAATTTATAATTTAATACAAGAGAAACTTTGAAAACTGTACTAACCTTATTCAACAAGCGCAATTTAATTTAGCCTAACCCAACTAAATATATTTTAGATACGTTAACATTAATTTAATAATAAACAAACACAATGAAATATATTTTTCGTTAGGTTCAGAATGATTTTGGCGAAATTATTGCATACACAAATATTCACTTGTCTATATGGCAAGAAAGCGTTGCTATTTAAGCAAAATCGCTAGTTTTACCTAATCGGCATTACATATATATATATATATATGTCGTGCCGATTAGGTAAAACTTGCGATTTTGGCTTAAATAGCAACGCTCACTTGCCATATAAGACAAGTGAAAATTTTGTATGCAATAATTTCGCCAAAATCATTCTGAACATAACGAAAAAATATATTTCATTGTGTTTGTTTATTATTAAATTAATGTTAACGTATCTAAAATATATTTAGTTGGGTTAGGCTAAATTAAATTGCTTGTTGTAATAAGGTTAGGTAGGTTTTCAAAGTTTCTCTTGGTACAAAATTATAAATTCTTACATTAACATAAATGAAAAAAATATATCTTTAAACATATAAGAGAAAATTTTAGAATGGACTTAATTTTAGATGAGTTCTTGCTAATTGACCAGTTTTACCTAATCGGCACGACATATATATATATATATATATATATATATATATATATATATATATATATATATATATATATATATATATATAGGTATATTTTATTACATAATATGGTACAAAGATTTGAGAGATACATTGTTGATATAAAGATGGCAGATACATGTCTAGTACATATTGTTACATGTTTGTCACTGATTATAATACGAAAATCTCATCCAGCTCTTCCGAGCTGGTGCGCGTGCCCAGAATACAACATGCATTACCCCTCTGAACAGCAGCGCTGAGTCGCTGGAACAGAAAACTAGCTGCCCTGGGATCCCTAGTTACCCTGTTGAGTCTTTTGCCCAGCTCCTTGAGGAACTTAGATGCACTCTTTCCCCATGAGCCAAGGGTCTCTGAGCCTATGGGAACAAACATATAATGATGGGCAAGTTCTCCATATTTTCTCGACTTCTGGGACTCCCTGAAGGTGGCAGCTGCCCCTCCTTCCTCCCTGGTGTATTGGAGATAGGTATCAGCCAAGGTAGATGCACATGTGTAGTCCCACACCACCTGCTTGCCGTCTGTCCAGGCTTGAAGGGTGATACCATCTGGACGCTTTTGGCTGCCATCAGATCTGCATAGTTGGGGTGGTTCCCTTACTGCTGGGCATCCGGCTGTTGTGAGGCTCCTCTTGATAATGTTATTAACCTCTTCATGTCTTGCAATCTTTCCCTCGGATTTACGACACACAAGACCATGGTACCCGAATCGGTCTGCTGCTTCACTGCCACAAATACACCTGTGTTCGGCGAGAATAGGGGCGGCAAGTCGAAGGGCAACACCAATGCGGATGGTCTGTGGGTCGAGCGTGTGCCAAGGCTGGAGTTGGGAACAGCCAAAAGAAAGTCCCCTGCATGAGGAGCTCACTGCAAGGAGGCGGGCTCTATCCTTCCCTGGCACACTCTGAAGCATTGCTGAGGCTATATTCTCTACTATTGGGCCATTCCAGTGCGACTGTCTGTAGTTGTTGGGGGGAGCAGGCCTGGTTTCAGAGCCTGTTAGGTTATCCCAGATCCTGGCTCCATCAACGAACATATATATATATATATATATATATATATATATATATATATATATATATATATATATATATATATATATATATATATATATAAACAAGTGTTTTATTATTAGACAGAATACATTGACAGAAAACACAAACATGAACATAAATACATTAGTACAATATATCAAAGATTATGAATCTCTTCCAGCTCCTCCGAAGCCGGACGCGAGCGCAGTATGCAGCATGCATTATCCCTTTGGATGGTCATGCTGAGGCGCTGGAACATGAAAGTGGCTGCCCTTGGGTCCCTGGTTGTGTCGATGAGTCTGGAACCCAGTTCTTTAAGGAAACGTGTTGCATTTTTTCCCTATGATCCCAAGGTCTCTGATCCCACTGGGACAAATTGATACTGTTGGCTTATGTCCCTGTACTTGCCGATCTTGTACTCTTCCCTGTGGTCAGCAGCTCCTCCCTGTCACCCGACACTGTGATGGATGTAGGTGTCAGCCAGTGTCGACACACAGGTATAGTCCCATGCTAAGTGATTGCCATTCTTCCAAGGATAGATGGTGATCCCGTCGGGGCGGTTTGCTAGGTTGCGGGTATTGTTGGCTGCTAGTGATCGGGGCTCTCTCTCGGCTGGGCATCCAGCTGTAGCAAGGGTTCTCTTTATGATGTCGTTGACATCATTGTGTCTTGCATGCCAGCCCTTGGTTTTGGAACAGTTAAGACCATGTAGACCATATTGGTCGGCTTGCGCATCGCCGCAAATACACGTATATTCCGTGTGAATTGAGGCAGCAAGGCGCAGAGCCACTGCAATACAGAGGGTCTTAGGATCGAGGCGTGTTCCCATGGCCGAAATGGGAACTGTTTGGAGGAAGTCCCCAGAGTGATGTGCACTCACTGCTAGGAGACGGGCAGTCTGCCTGTCTGATGTTACAGCCCTAAGCATGTTGGCAAGTATCTTTTCAGTGATGGGGCCGTCCCTGCTTGACTGTTTGTAGGCCAGTTCTTCATTTGGTTTTGGTGTTGGAACAGCAAGAATCTCCCATTCAGTGATGGCACTGGTGTAGCTAGGGTCCTGTATTCCTGCTGAATCACTGAGGTTGTCTGGAAGAATTTGTTTCATTAGCTCATTTGATGCTATGGAAGAGAATAAGAAAGCTGGTAGGGCAATCTGGGAGGATATATACATGAGTGTGTGTGTGTACAAATAAATTTTGCTTGTTTTTGCTTTCTGTGTTTTAGGACTAAAGACGTAATATGTGACGAGGTTTATCCCTCAATAAATGTCTTTAATATGTATATTTATCCACAACATCCTGGTTGCTTTGCACTCACCTCTCATATTTTATATAATTTTCGTCTTTCTCGCATCTGTTTCCTTTTCGATATTTTATACTTTAGTTAATTTATTTACTGCTTTTTACTTCTATGTGAAGTTTAGCATGTACTGGGGAGTTGGTGTGATATATAGTTCACATTAGCCATCTGTGTTTACTTCTACAGGTACACTTATGTTCGGCCTTCTGATGAACTCTGGGGTGTTAAGCTTGATGATGGGTCTTGGTCTGGCATGGTGGGAATGGTGATGAGGCAGGTGAGGGCACGAATGTTTTTTTTTATATAAATCTTTTAAACCTGATGAAGAAAATAATTGTTTATTTAGTACCTAATATCATTTTGCTTTATTTTTAATTTTATCAGTTTTATTCATATTTGTAAATGAATGGTTCAGAGAACCGACAAGTTGATAAATTAGACACATATGCAACACTTGGGTATCTTTATTGAGGAAACGTTTCGCCACACAGTGGCTTCATCAGTCCATACAAAGGAGAATCGTGAAGAACAGGAGGAGTTTGAGGAGGTCAGTCCCTCAACCTTGAGTCGATGTTGTCAGTCCATCAATCTTGAACAGAATACAACATATGTGCTAGGAAGCAGCTTATATACCGTAGGCAGGAGAGGTGCAGAAGTCGTAGGTGGTGTCACATTTATACAAGAGTGGTATACAATACCGACATTTGTCCAATGTGGAATCTTAATACTGGGAATTCTTTTTTATATTAAAATATTAAATTAATATTTTAATATGAAATATATTAATTCTTGTATTCTTAACAATCATTTAATTTAGCACCACTCTGCAAACATCTTAAAATATTTATAATATCAAATATCTCTGAAGACTTTCCCATTATGTACTTACAATATTATAAAACTTTACAATCCAATATGAATCAATTATAGAAATAATATAAAACGTCCTCTGTTTCTTCTACAGGAAGTAGAAATCGGTGTTGGTCCTTTCTCGATTCACATAAGTCGAACTGAGGTGGTAGACTTTACAATACCAATAATGATAGATTATTATAAAATCATTGGAGCACGAGGACATCCTGAGGTGGATCCCTGGGGCTTCCTGTTTCCCCTGGCACCGCTGGTGTGGGCGGCCATACTAGCTACACTGATGGTTCTTGTAGCAGCAGTGTTCTTCATGTCTGTCTGTTTGGTTCACAAGACTGTCGACCAGAGGAACAAGTTACACCTCATTTTTGACTATGTTCGAATATTATTACAGCAAGGTGAGTGCAAGACTACCATCATTCAAATGACTCAGCTCAATTAAGTTTAGTAATTTTTTGTTTTTAGAATGACCAGGATTATGTACCTATTTGATTTTGACCTTAGATGAACTGCAAATTTCCTGTAAATAAAGATCAGGCTTCGAAATGTTTGAAAATATTAAAATGAATGAAAAAAGACACATTGTAATAAGTTTAGTGTCTGCAATGTGAATTAATGGAGGGGATGTAGCAGTTTGAAGTGTAATTTGAACTATTATTGTTGGGTCATCCCTCCTTAGTGAGACCGGCAGGGACTTAAAAAAAAACTGAATAAAGTAGTAATCTATAAAACAACGGCAAAGTAGATGCTGTAAGGTAATTTAAATAAAATAAATGACTGGATTACAACTAGGTAGTAGGCTGGTAGTCAGCAACCACCCAGGGAGGTACTACCGTCCTGCCAAGTGAGTGTAAAATGGAAGCCTGTAATTGTTTTACATGATGGTAGGATTGCTGGTATCTTTTTTTCTGTCTTATAAACATGCAAGATTTCAGGTATGTCTTGATACTTCTACTTACACTTAGGTCACACTACACATTCATGTACAAACATATATATACACACCCCTCTGGGTTTTCTATTTTCTTAATAGTTCTTGTTATTGTTTATTTCCTCTCCATGGGGAAGTGGAACAGAATTCTTCCTCCGTAAGCCATGCGTGTTGTAAGAGGCGACTAAAATGCCGGGAGCGAGGGGCTAGTAACCCCTTCTCCTGTATGCATACTAAAGTTAAAAAGAGAAACTTTTTGTTTTTCTTTTTTGGCCACCCTGCTTCGGTGGGATATGGCCGCTTTGTTGAAAGAAGAAGACTGGGGTACAAGTCTTTCAGTCTGGAGCAGAACTCTTCTCCAGTCTGACTGACCACGTCAAAAATACGTCATCGAGGGTAATGAACTGATTACATCGTCTCAGCTACTTCTCCCGCCTCATCTTCATTCGACTGAAGAAGCCAACATTATAGGCGAAACGTTTCAGAATAAAGACACCTAACTTCTACACTTGTTTCTTATCAACTGGGGTACAAGGAGTATGGCTTCAGGAATTAAGAGAGAGGGGTGAAGGTTTAGAAACTTAAGAAGGTATTTAGGGTAAGATATAAGCTACTATTGTTAGAAAGATGGGTTAGTAAGAGTATAAAGAAGTTGAAGACGTATTGGATTGATTTAGCAATGCAGTTTTAGAATGTCCAGCAAAGGTTTGTGGATACAGGAGTGTGGGTGCGGGAAGAAAGAGGAGCGATTGGTGGAATAGTGAGGTAAAAGAAGTGTTGAGAAAGAAAAAGTTAGCATATTAGAGGCTTTTCAAAGCATAAATGATAAAAGAGGGAGGAGAATATGGAGAGAAAAAGAAAGGTTAACAGACTGGTAAGAGAATGTAAAAAGAGAGCAAATGAGAGAGTGGGTAAAGCGGTGTCAGCAAATCTTGCTGACAAAAATTTTTGGAGTGGAATTAATAAGTAGAGAAAGAATAAGGAACGAATGAATTTGACAGCAAAAAAACAAAAAAGGGAGAGTTGTTCGATGGGGAATTGGAGATATCCATAAGATATAGTGAATAGTTTGATCTGTTTAATGTTGACGAAGAGGAAGAAGCTGTGATTTCATGCATTGGACAGGGAGGAATAACAGCTTTTAGGAGTGAGGAGGAGGCAGATGTGAGTGTGGGAGGTGCGTGACACTGTAGGTAAAATGAAATGGGGTACAGTAGCTGGATTCATGGGATCAAGACAGAAATGTTAAAACCAGGTGGGATATAGTTTTGGAATGGTTGCTGCTTTTATTAAATGTTTGGAAGAGGGAAGGTACCTAGAGATTGGCAGATATCATATAAAGGCAAAGGGGACAAAACAGAGTGTAAAAATTATAAAGGAATAAGCCTGTTGAGAATACCTGGAAAAATGTATGGTAGAATTATTACTGAGACAAATAAGAGTGAGATGCTATAGGAAGAATAAGGGGTGTGTAGGCCAAGTGTTTACAGTAAAGCATATAGGGGAATAGTATTGATATAATGGTAAAAAAGCTTTATTTGGATTTAGGGATTTGGAAAAGGCATATGATAGGGTGGATAGGGAAGCAATGTGGCAGATGAAGCAAGTGTGTAGAGAAGGAGGTAGGTTACTGAAAGCAGTTAAGAGTTTTTAATAGGATAATGATGCTCAGGTTAGAGTGTGTACGATGCGTGATGTCAACATAGTTGTTCGGTATATTTATGGATGGAATTGTAAGAGAAGTGAATGCTCGGGAGTTGGCAAGAGGTGTGGGGTTAAGGGATAAGAAACTAACGCAAAATGGGAGTTGTAACAGTTGCTATTTTTGCTAATGACACTGTTGTGAATTCTTATTCTTATTATTATTATTATTATTATTATTATTATTATTATTATTATTATTATTATTATTATTATTATGTGAGTAAATTACCTGCATGAGATTTACAGGGCATTACCTGAATTATTACCTGCAAGTAATTTGGGTGAGGTAAGTGGGACATATTCACAGTAGGTCACTGAACTGTAACTACCTCGACTGCCCACTTCTTCGCCATTCTCACAAAAAGCTAGACCTGACATTAAATTAATAATTATAATATTAAAATCAGCTACTCTGGTAATTAAAGTTGTGGACTGTATAGGATTAGGCTTGTTGGGTACACAAAATATAATTGGTATTAACGCTTACCATTGAATTACTGTAAATAGATCACACCACAACACCTGCCTGACACCTAGACCCTATACTGGCCAGATAGATATCTAAATGCAAGGACTAATGGTGCAATTCCCTGTGAGGGATGTTTCGCCATATCTTCTGCCATCCACATGTAATTCTTGAGGTTTCGCAAATTTCCTGTCCCAATTCTTCAGCAGGGAACATTAACATGGTTTCCTAATTACAAATTCAGGTCGAAAAAGCCCAATTGACCTTCGAGAACACCTGAATACATTGAACAACTGAGTTCAGTGTTCACACATTAAATTCAATATAGCCTCTCTCTCTCCATCACTCACCGGTTCTTCCACACCCCGTTCTCTTAAAATTTCTCAAAGGGTCCAATTAGCATCACATTTTAATACGCAATTATTATATTATTTATTATATGTTCTACATTTAGGAAATTATGTAAAAAAAAAAAATCTGCATCTGTGCTTTTGGGAGATTGTGAAGTGAAGTTGCAGAGGCTGGTGAACCAGTTTGAAAGGGTATGTAAAAAAAAAATTAAAAGTGAACATTAGAAAGAGGAAGGTGAAGAGGATAACAAGACAAAAAATAGGTAATGGAAGACTGGATATCAAATTGAAGGCAGAGAGTATGGAGTAAGAGAATGTATTCACATATCTTAGAATGGATTTGTCAGCAGATGGGTCTAAGATAAACGAGGTGAACCTGTTCCACTTCCCCGTGGAAGTGGAACAGGTTCACCTCGTTCTTCCTCCGTAAGTCATGTGTGTCGTAAGAGGCGACTAAAATGCCGGGAGCAAAGGACTATTAACCCCTTCTCTGTATACATTACTAAAGTTAGAAAGACAAACTTTTGTTTTTATTTTTGTGTCACCCTGCATCGGTGGATACGGCCGGTTTGTTGAAAGAAGATATTTTCATTTCTTCTGGAATTTGAAAAAAAAATCAAGTAATTTATTTTTAATCTTGTTGACTCATCTGCAACACTTTCATTATATTCACTTTTGTTGTACGCAAACATGAGAGTTGTAATATAATTTTTTGTATTTTCAAGGTTTTCTCTAAGAAACTTTTACAAACTCTATTCCAGTATAGACAGAGAGTAGATAAAGGAGCTCGGGTAGGCGCATGCATTCATCTATGCAAATTCTTTTGGAGAAATGCCTAGAACATGACCAATATAAAATCATAGCATCCCTTTTGCAAGCGATTCTGTGTCCATGTTCACAGTAACTACCATGTTTTTACTAACATTCTGCTGCTGTGACAACCATTACAGACATGACGGTGCCTCTGTACTGGTGGTGGGAGAGGTTAATGTTGGTGGTGTGGATGATGGTGACACTGGTGTTAACACGGAGTTACTCTGGCAACCTCATGGCTCTCCTAGCAGTGAGACACATCTCTCAGCCCTACCAGTCACTACAAGACGTTGTAGACGACCCCTCTGTTAAGATGATATGGGAAAAGGGCTCTGATGTTCTCAGTTATTTAGATGTACGTTGAAATGTGTCAGTAGTGAGTATACCTGTGTCAGTAGTGAGTCGTCCTGTGTCAGTAGTGAGTATACCTGTGTCAGTAGTGAGTCGTCCTGTATCAGTAGTGAGTCGTCCTGTGTCAGTAGTGAGTCGTCCTGTGTCAGTAGTGAGTCGTCCTATGCCAGTAATAAGTAGTCCTATATGAGTAATAAGTTAGTCTGTTTCATTGGTGAGTTGATCTGTGTACTTTGAAGCTTTGATACTCAGTGCTAATGCAAGTGAAGTGTTTAGGATGTATTTTGTGTTTCGAACAATTGTAAGTCCAGGTGAAGGCAGGGCTTAAAGAAGTTAGAAATAGAACAGCAATCAAAAAAGACGTCAGCCAGCGTATAATCCCATGCCAAGACTAAGAGCTTGCCATTCTGCCAGGGATAGATGGTGATATTGTTGGGGCAGTTTGCGGGGTTGTGAGTATTGTTGGCTGCTAGTGATCGGGACTGTCTCTCGGTTGAGCATCCAGCTGTAGCAAGGCTATATATATACTTGTTGTGCGACTACCAAAGGATTCGAACCCATATTGTTTTAGCCCGTCTCATGGTGAGCGAAAACCACATGACGCTCTAACCCACAGGACCACCAAATCCTACAAGAATCAATCACCCAGCATAGCTAGATGTGCTACCTTGATCCTTGATCCCTGCATTCCAGGGAATACAAATCAATACATCATCAGGAGCTTGTAGTGTTCTAGAAACGAGTAGGAAGTCCAGGCGGATTCATTCAGGGAAATGACTTTCCAGAATTCCAGAAATGGGTGCCAGGAAGATTACCAGGTTCTAGAAAGTGCAGGCAGCATATAAGCATAAAGCATGTAAAGCCCATAAGCATTGAATATGTAGTAATGACCAAGCAACCTCATCTTTAGTGACTTGTCACTTATCACAAACATGCTGTCAGACTCCAAACTTATCTCTATAAAATTGTGATTTCTAATGTATTTGGCAACTATTTCTTAGAAAATTTCCTATATTCGTATTAAAGAAAATGGGTCTAGGTTCAACACTCTTAAACAGGAGATGATCATTATCAGATGCTGGTCAAACACAAGAGAGAGCAGGATAAGCAAACCCTAATTCGTCAGTGTGGAATTACATTTACGACAATTATATAGTAAACATTTATTATATTTTATAATTACCGAATCTAAAATATTTCTTTCAGTCAGCAGAGTCCGGGATATATCGGGAGATAGCTGACACAGGGAAGGTTGGCAGGCTAATATACATTACACACCGGCGCTTCAGTGAAGCAATAGACACTCTGGTGAGAGAGGGAGACCACGTCCTCATGCTGGCTGCTACTGGCCTAAAAGCTTATGTCGCTCAAGACTTTACAAAAACTGGTAATTTTTTAAGAAATCACTTTAAAATTACAATTTAACTTTAATTAAAAAGAAATTCTTATGTTCGTCTATAGTCACTTATTTATTTGTGATGATTCTCTTTTACTGTTGATTAATTTGTTCAAGAATACTAGAGATTTCTCAGTTTCAAAAATCCTTAAACAAATCACTATCTGTTTTTCACATTTTAACAACTCTTATAAACAATAATTCATATAAATTTAAATTTTTGTCAACCAGAACTATCCACTGTTTTAAAGTATTAAAAACGCATTAAACAACAGTTCTATGTAATTTCTGAACCTGACTTATAAATATAATTTTGTTTTCACTAAAAACAATTGGACTTTTAAGACTGAAACTTTAAGTATTCGTTATGTGTTTCAGCAATTATCAGTAAAATTAAAAAAAAGTTTACTGAAACTGAGAAGGAAAAATATATTACAGTTCTGCAGAAAACTTTCTTCCAAAAGTTAGATTTAATTTTTCTAACAGAATTGACGCATGAGAACAAACATTTTATTGCCTTGCATTAATAATGAAAAAAAAAGAAAAAATGTGCATATTTACAATTGTATGTGTGTGTGTGTGTACTCACCTAATTGTGGCAAGGGTCGAGTCATAGCTCCTGGCCCCGTCTTTTCACTAGGCGCAACTAGGTTCACTCTCTCCCTGCTCCTCTTCTTAAAGTTATGTATGGTACCTGCCTCCACTACCTCACTTTCCAGACTATTCCACTTCATGACAACTCTATGGCTGAAGAAGTATTTCCTAACATCCGTACTCATCTGAGTCTTCAACTTCCAATTGTGACTCCTTGTTGCTGTGTCAAATCTCCGAAACATGCTGTCCCTATCCACCTTGTCATTTCCTCTCTGTATTTTATATATTAGGATGTCACCCTTATCTATCTTGTCCTCCAGTGTAGTCAGGTCGATTTCCGTTAACTTCTCCTCGTAGGACATGCACCTTAGCTCCTGGACTAGTATTGTTGCAAACCTTTGCACTTTCTCTAATTTCTTGATGTGCTTACCAAGGTGTGGGCTCCATACTGGTGTTGCATACTCCAATATGTGCTTGACGTACACGGTGTACAGAGTCTTGAACGATTCCTTACTAAGGTGTCAGAACGCTATTCTTAGGTTTGCTAGTCGTCCATATGCTGCAGCAGTTATCTGGTTGATGTGCGCATCAGGAGATGTGTTCGGTATTATACTCACCCAAATTATTATTATTATTATTATAATCAAATAGAAGCGCTAAACCACAGGGGTTATACAGCGCTGCAGGTTATTGTAGAATGCAGGGAGAGTGGGTTGTAAGAGGGAGATGGATGATTAGTAGGGCATGGAGTGCAGCATGACGGTGGATAGTGCAGGGATAGAGGGTTGCAAGAGATCAAGGTATAAGGGACTGAGGGAGGTGCTAGAGGTATAATCTTCAAAGTTTGTGTAGTAAGTCAGTTTCTGTCAAAAAGTCAATGAGAGAGTCAGAATTAAAGGAGGGTCCATCTGCAAGAAGGGAAGGTAAAGAAAGGGCCGCAGAGCGAAGACGTCGTTGGAGGTAAATTCTGCGCGCTCGTTGATAGAGTGGGCAGTCCAGCAGAATATGTCGAACAGACACTGGAACCTGACAATGCTCACAGAGAGGGGCAGGGAGCCTCTCCATGAGATACCCGTGAGTAAGACGAGTGTGGCCGATGCGAAGACGGGAGAGAGTAGTCTCCCAACCTCGACATTGGTGACAAGAAGAAGGCCAGAAACCTATAACCGGTTTAATAGAATGAAGTTTGTTATTCAGCAGGTCAGACCAGCGTTGTTGCCAACGGGTGCGAAGGTGGGTAGCAATGACCGCAAAATAGTCCGTGAAAGGAACACCTCTATATGAAACTGGAAGGTCATGTACTGCTGACCGCGCAGCAGTGTCTGCCTGTTCATTGCCCTGTACGTCAACATGACCAGGGACCCAACAAAAACAATATCTTTATGCTTGCTAAAGATACGGCGTAACCAAAGGTGGATACGAAGAACTAGGGGTGAGGTGTATCAATTTTACGGATAGCCTGTAAAGCACTAAGGGAGTCTGAAACGACCACAAATGGTGACTCAGGCATAGATGCAATACGGATAAGTGCCACAAGAATGGCATACAATTCAGCCGTAAATATGCTAGCCGAGGTAATAGATGCCCTCGTACAACGCTGTCCGGAAACACTGCTGCGAATCCGACGCCGTCAGATGACTTTGAACCATCGGTGTATACTGCGATGGCATGGGAATGAGAACGGAAGTGGTCTAGAAAGAAAGAGCGAGAAGCCGCCGTAGGTAGTTGGGCTTTCGCGCAAGGTAGAGGAATAGAACAGACACGGACAGCAGGAACTTCCCAAGGGGGTAGGGAAAGGGAGATGTCACATGAACATATAGAGGTGGGAGCTGAAGGGAAGACACGAGTGAATGTAGACGAAGAGAAAAGGGACGAAGTAAGCAGGGGCGACGAACAAATAAGAGCGCCTACTAACATCTGTAACAATCCTATACATGGAAGGATTGCGGAGGTCATGAGAGCGAACATAATAGCGAATGCAATGTGCATCTCGACGATCGGACAAGGATGGAATGTTCGCTTCTACATAGAGGCTCTCAACCGGGAAGAACGAAAAGCACCAAGGCATAAGCGTAATCCCTGGTGATGGATGGGATTAAGGCTGGAAAGAGTGGCAGGAGAAGCTGCCGAATATATCTGGTCACCATAATCGAGTTTCGATAAAATTAGGGCCGAATGTAGGCGAAGGAGAGTTCTACGATCAGCCCCCATGAAAGATGTGCGAGGGTTTTAAGGAGGTTCAGCCGGCTATGACAAGTCGCCTTCAGAGAGGTAATGTGAGGTTTCCAGGACAATCTGCGGTCAAACAGGAGGCCGAGAAACCTGACTGTATCACGTTCTGGGATACGTGAGCCGTATAGGTACAATGGATGATCAGAGACCACTGAACGTCTAGTGAACGTAATTTGATGAGTTTTGCCACTAGAAAATTTAAACCCGTGAGTGGTGGCCCAATCAGAAACCCGGTTGATGGCATGCTGGAGGGAAACTGCAATGAGGTGACAGTCAGCACCTGCACAAGCTATAGCAAAGTCATCCACATAGAGCGATGACCAAATATTGGATGGGAGAACAGATGCCAGATTATTTATAGCAAGCAGAAAGTGTTGTGCTCAGAACACATCCCTGGGGGACACCTTCAGCTTGGACAAATTCCGGGAGAGTTCATTACTAACCCGGACCCGAAATGTCTGTCAGTTAAGAAGGCCTTAAGAAAGAATGGTAGGTTGCCTCGGAGGCCTAAGGAGTGGGCCTGGGCCAAGATATTATATCTCCAAGTTGTGTCATAAGCCTTCTCAAGGTCGAAAAAGATAGCGATAACCGAATGGTTATTCGCAAAGGCATTACGAATATACGTATCCAAGCGCAGCAAGGGGTCAATGGCAGAACGGCCCTTACGGAAGCCATATTGACTAGGGAGAGACTATTGTGAGTCTCTAAATACCACATCAAACGTCTATTAACTAGACGTTCCATCACCTTGCAAACTGCACTGGTAAGAGCGATGGGACGGTAGTGAGAGGAATCACGTCCCGTAGTACCTGGAGAACAATAGCAGACTTCCACAGCTGGGGAAGAACTCCTTGCGACCATATGAGATTAAAGAGTCGTAAGAGGACAGTAAGAGCAGACTGATGTAAATGCTGCAGCATACGAATATGTATGCCGTCTGGCCCAGCTGCCGATGATCGGCAAGCAGAGAGTGTTGCCTCCAGTTCTTGAAGGGTAAAAGGCACATTATAGGATTCTTCTCTAAGAGAAGAAAAATCTAAGGGCTTTAACTCGCTGGCAGACTTAGAAGAAAGGAACGAGGGGCATAGATGTAGACCCCCGAGAAATGCGGACGAGATGATTACCAATTTCAGTGGCAACGGCAAGAGGGTGTGCTATATCGACACCAGCAACCTGAAGAACAGGAGCCGGGTCAGGGGAGAATTTACCACTCAATTTCCGCACTTTCTTCCAGACTGCACTCATCGAGGAAGCCGAAGTGACAGTAGAAACGTAATCTCGCCAGCAAGTGCGTTTAGCATCACGTATGACACGGCGAGCAATAGCTCTCTTCTGCTTGAAATCAAGGAGTCTCTCTGTGGTTCTGTTATACCGATACCTGCCCCATGCAGCGCGTTTCAAACGCACTGCCCGAGCACAAGTAGGAGACCACCAAGGCACGCACTTCTGAGGATGCTTGCCCGAGGTTTGGGGAATAGAATGTGAAGCCGCTGTGAAGACGGAGGACGAAAAGAGATGTAAAACCTCATCAATGGAGGACGATGAAAGATGAAAGATGGAAGGTAAAACAAAGGCAGAAGGTCAGTAAGAGCAATGGTTACAACGAAAAATTCCAAACACTGATGTCAAACTAATGAAGTATTGAAAACTACGAGAAAATATAGGTAAGTACACACACACACACACACACACACACACACACACACACACACACACACACACACACACAATTGGAAGTTGAAGACTCAGATGAGTCACAGGGATGTTAGGAAGTATTTCTTCAGTCATAGAGTTGTCAGGAAGTGGAATAGTCTGGAAAGTGATGTAGTGGAGGCAGGATCCATACATAGCTTTAAGAAGAGGTATGATAAAGCTTATGAAGCAGGGAGAGTGACCTAGTAGCAACCAGTGAAGAAGAGGGGCCAGGAGCTGTGGATCAACCCCTACAACCACGATTAAGTGAGTACAAGCGGGTACGTAAACTACAACACATACAATAATCTCGTCCAAGTATAACATGAATGTAAATACAAATTCCCAAGCACACGTACCGTGTTTAATATTGTGAGTCTTATATCACTCACACTTGTGCGCACATTATCATGCGCATAGCTGCGCTGTCTCACACTTGTGCGCACATTATCATGCGCATAGCTGCGCTGTCTCACACTTGTGCGCACATTATCATGCGCATATCTGCGCTGTCTCACACTTGTGCGCACATTATCATGCGCATATCTGCGCTGTCTCACACTTGTGCGCACATTATCATGCGCATATCTGCGCTGTCTCACACTTGTGCGCACATTATCATGCGCATATCTGCGCTCTCTCACACACATGTAAAAATTCAATTATTTTGAACAGGAAATGAAAGGAAAAAGAGGAAATTCTTGAGTATAAGGTTTGATAACAGTGTGTATAAACGTGATGGAGAATATTGTTAAATACTGTTTGGAGATATTCTTCATAATAAATGTGTAAAGAAGCCACAGTTGAGTGAAACTTGTCTTGGAAAAAGCAAAAGACACTTATGAATTGTCTTGTGGAAGGTAAGAAGTAACCAGAAATAATTATTAAAGTCTCTCCCACTTTCTAATTTTTTCTGTGTTCACTTTTCTCACTTTCTCTATATTTAGAAAAATATTTACAATCACAAACACAAAAAATATCTCCGACAAGAAAATAAGGACAAGAAACTGTGGGATCCCCACAACCTGGCCGCTACAACCTGGCCGCTACAACCTGGCCGCTACAACCTGGCCGCTACAACCTGGCCGCTACAACCTGGCCGCTACAACCTGGCCGCTACAACCTGGCCGCTACAACCTGGCCGCTACAACCTGGCCGCTACAACCTGGCCACTACAACCTGGCCGCTACAACCTGGCCGCTACAACCTGACCACTACAACCTGGCCACTACAACCTGGCCGCTACAACCTGGCCACTACAACCTGGCCACTACAACCTGACCGCTACAACCTGGCCACTACAACCTGGCCACTACAACCTGGCCACTACAACCTGGCCGCTACAACCTGGCGCTACAACCTGACCGCTACAACCTGGCCACTACAACCTGGCCACTACAACCTGACCACTACAACCTGGCCGCTACAACCTGGCCGCTACAACCTGGCCGCTACAACCTGACCGCTACAACCTGACCACTACAACCTGGCCGCTACAACCTGGCCGCTACAACCTGACCACTACAACCTGGCCGCTACAACCTGGCCGCTACAACCTGGCCGCTACAACCTGGCCACTACAACCTGGCCACTACAACCTGGCTGCTACAACCTGACCACTACAACCTGGCCGCTACAACCTGGCCACTACAACCTGGCCGCTACAACCTGGCCGCTACAACCTGGCCACTACAACCTGGCCACTACAACCTGGCCGCTACAACCTGGCCACTACAACCTGGCCGCTACAACCTGGCCGCTACAACCTGGCCGCTACAACCTGGCCGCTACAACCTGGCCGCTACAACCTGGCCGCTACAACCTGGCCACTACAACCTGGCCGCTACAACCTGGCCACTACAACCCTGGCCGCACAACCTGGACGCTACAACCTGGCCACTACAACCGGCCACTACAACCTGGCCGCTACAACCTGGCCGCACAACCTGGCCACTACAACCTCGCCGCTACAACCTGGCCGCTACAACCTGGCCGCTACAACCTGACCACTACAACCTGGCCGCTACAACCTGGCCGCTACAACCTGGCCGCTACAACCTGGCCGCTACAACCTGGCCGCTACAACATGGCTGCTACAACCTGACCACTACAACCTGGCCGCTACAACCTGGCCACTACAACATGGCACCTACAACCTGGCCGCTACAACCTGGCCACTACAACCTGGCCGCTACAACATGGCTGCTACAACCTGACCACTACAACCTGGCCGCTACAACCTGGCCGCTACAACATGGCTGCTACAACCTGACCACTACAACCTGGACGCTACAACCTGGCCGTTACAACCTGACCGCTACAACCTGGATGCTACAACCTGACCACTACAACCTGGCCACTACAACCTGGCCACTACAACCTGGCCGCTACAACCTGGCCACTACAACCTGGCCGCTACAACCTGATTACTACAACCTGGCCACTACAACCTGGCCACTACAACCTGGCCGCTACAACCTGACCGCTACAACCTGGATGCTACAACCTGACCACTACAACCTGGCCACTACAACCTGGCCACTACAACCTGGCCACTACAACCTGGCCGCTACAACCTGATTACTACAACCTGGCCACTACAACCTGGCCGCTACAACCTGGCTGCTACAACCTGGCCGCTACAACCTGGCTGCTACAACCTGGCCGCTACAACCTGGCCTCTACAACCTGGCCACTACAACCTGGCCGCTACAACATGGCTGCTACAACCTGACCACTACAACCTGGACGCTACAACCTGACCGCTACAACCTGGCTGCTACAACCTGACCACTACAACCTGGCCACTACAACCTGGCCACTACAACCTGGCCGCTACAACCTGGCCACTACAACCTGACCGCTACAACCTGGCCGCTACAACCTGGCCACTACAACCTGGCCGCTACAACCTGGCCGCTACAACCTGGCCGCTACAACCTGATTACTACAACCTGGCCACTACAACCTGGCCGCTACAACCTGGCCGCTACAACCTGGCCGCTACAACCTGGCCGCTACAACCTGGCCGCTACAACTCTTTGTTAATGTCTCTAATACTGTTTGTTGTGTTATGTATTAATATGTTGCTCTAGTGTTTCCCTATTTTACTGTGTTGTTCTTGTATGTTCTTTTGCGTTACTTGTTCTACTGTATGTTACTGTACTTTTATTATGTATTACTGTACTGTTCTTATGTCCTATCTTACTTATTGTTCTTATGTCCTATCTTACTTATTGTTCTTATGTCCTATCTTATTGTTCTTATGTCCAATCTTATCGTTCTTATGTCCTATCTTATTGTTCTTATGTCCTATCTTATTGTTCTTATGTCCTAACTTACTTATTGTTCTTATGTCATATCTTACTTATTGTTCTTATGTCCTCTCTTACTTATTGTTCTTATGTCCTATCTTACTTATTGCTCTAATGTCCTATCTTATTTATTGTTCTTATATCCTATCTTACTTATTGTTCTTATGTCCTATCTTATTGTTCTTATGTCCAATCTTATCGTTCTTATGTCCTATCTTATTGTTCTTATGTCCTATCTTATTGTTCTTATGTCCTAACTTACTTATTGTTCTTATGTCCTATCTTATTGTTCTTATGTCCTATCTTACTTATTGTTCTTATGTCCTATCTTACTTATTGCTCTAATGTCCTATCTTATTTATTGTTCTTATATCCTATCTTACTAATTGTTCTTATGTCCTATCTTATTGTTCTTATGTCCTATCTTATTGTTCTTATGTCCTATCTTATTGTTCTTATGTCCTATCTTATTGTTCTTATGTCCTATCTTACTTATTGTTCTTATGTCCTATCTTACTTTTTTTTTTATTTAAAAAGATAGTAATACATATACAATAAAAGTCGCGCCAACAGCTTAACACTTACAAAGCCATAACATCAGAAATATGAACTGAAGTTCATGACTGTACAGGAACCAGTAAATCAAAATATCAAATCACGCCTCCAAGAACTATTCAAAATAGCTCAAAATAAGGAACACTTAACAAAGTGAACATGAATAATGACAAAAGGTTAATAAACCAAAAACATCTGTACACATAACAGAAGAAATAACATAAAAATCACAAACACATACTCCCCCCACCCCATACCCTCATGATCAAACCACAGTACCCTCATGGCACATAGCTCATCACATATACAAACTCACAATAAACAAAGAAATCTTGTCAAGGGATACCAAGATACAATGTCCCCGAATCATGAAAACAAAATCTCAAAAGTTTACACCCAATCGTCCAAGCACCAACATACTCGCCAAATAAATCTAAACATTAACCCATGCCCTTTCATACACAAACTCCAAATATTGTACAAACATATTGCTTAGTGATCAGTAAAGCAATAACACCATTCCACACATACTGCAGAACACAGTACAAACAACAAACTGACACTACCTCAAAGGTATTCCTACACAGACAACACCCCCATCAGTTAACTAAAGAATTTACATGGTACATTGACATCCTACCAATTTATCCAAAGTCCAGTAAGCCAAATTTAAATCAAAATATACATCAAATTACAAACATATGGTTCAAAATTTAATAAAAACACTAACCAAAATTTACATAAATTAATGACAAATGCATGATGTGCCAAAAAAAATGCACCAAACAAAAGACAGATTTACATAAAAGGAATTGGAAGAGACCCGGGCCGGGATCCATACCGGCAAATCACATAGAATAGAATAGAATACATAAAAGGCAAAAGTATGGAAGTGCCACCATGGCACATAGGCCCACACATTCACAATACCACCTCAGCAGTACCTAAAAAGATGGAAACCCCATATTTCCCTTCTACGTTCATACCATCCACCCATCCTACACACCACACACCTTCTTTATTGGAGATCCATCAAAACCAGTAGATCCACACATACCAAAACTCGGAATATGTTTCCTGCCATAAGGCTCAGGCACACATCAAAAACATGATAAAAATAAAAAATAAACAGATTCCAAAGGACAACACTATTACTATGACATCATACTCCCAAAAACAAATTCGTCCCGTGGATTACACTGATTCCACAGACCCACGTACCACTCAGAACCACATACCACGCCACATTCACATAACAAAACTGCGTTAACCAGAGAGTCGCTCTGTGCACTAGCACATCCCCACTCGCACCTCCCCACTAGCACATCCCCACTCGCACCTCCCCACTAGCACATCCCCACTAGCACATCCCCACTCGCACCTCCCCACTAGCACATCCCCACTAGCACATCCCCACTCGCACACACAAGCGGCACATTCTAGAAAAACTATCTACCCCTCTTCTTCCACCCTCCCCGGGAGTCCAGCCCGCTCAAAACCCCTTACGTTACAAACTCCCCAATACCCTAATAGTCAGAGCCTGATACCCCTCCCAAAAATCTCACTCCCACCTTTTCCCGAAAATTACTTTATTCCGACATTTAGTCCTATAAAAAACCGCCAACGCCCGTTTTCGTTCCTCCACTCCCCCCTCCCTCATCACCCATGATATATATACAAAATCTACAACCAAATATAACACTGCATTCCGCACCCGCCTATCCACCCCTCCCACTTCTAAACTAAGCGTCCGTAAAACGAATACCCCCCCACCCACCGTAAACACGCGAAAACCATTCCTAACCACCCCAGCTGCTCGCAAAAATAAACCGCATGATATATGGTCTCCTCCATTCAACACCTACCACAATATGGGTTTTCCGTTAAACGTCTATTGTGTAAAACAAACCTAGACGGCAAAATGCCATGTAAAAATTTAAAAACCACTTCCCGTACTCGCGGCCTTATACGTATGTGTCGAAAACTATCCCAAATCTGTCGCCAATCATAACTGATTGTTCTTATATCCTATCTTACTTATTGTTCTTATGTCCTATCTTACTTATTGTTCTCATGTCCTATCTTACTTATTGTTCTTATGTCCTATCTTACTTATTGTTCTTATGTCCTATCTTTTTTTTGTTATGTTCTATCTTACTTATTGTTCTTATGTCCCATCTTACTTATTGTTCATGTCCTATCTTTTCTTATTGTTCTTATGTTTAATCTTACTTTTGTTTATGTCCTATCTTACTTATTGTTCTTATGTCCTTCTTCTTATTGTTCTTATGTCCATCTTCTTATTGTTCTTTTGTCCTATCTTGTTATTGTTCTTATGTCCTATCTTACTTTTTGTTTTTTATGTTCATCTTCTTTTTTCTTATAAGATCATGAACATAAAAAAGGAACACTGCAGAGGCCATGGCCCATGAGGCAGGTCCAAACCCAACGGCTTAAGCCAATGCCCCCACCCAGCCAGGTCAGGTTCATTACTTAAGGAAGGAGCACTGCATCTGACCTAGAGCACAACCTAGTAGGGCCAATTCCCCCCAACCGCACCCACTCATATAATTGTCCAGCCGACCACCTGGTCAGGTCACTTCCATTAAGGGAAATTTGACAGGTCAGGTTACATTCACTTGGGAAGGGCACTACTGACCTAGTACGCTCACACCATCCACCCCACTCATGTATTTATCTAAC
>WNWK01015271.1:6433-48398 GCA_009830355.1 Cherax destructor
ACTGGCTGAGACAACATTGGTTGTGACCTGATTGGCTGAGACATCATTGATTGTGACCTGATTGGCTGAGACATCATTGGTTGTGACCTGATTGGCTGAGACATCATTGGTTGTGACCTGATTGGCTGAGACATCATTGGTTGTGACCTGATTGGCTGGGCACGGTTCCCGGAATATCTGCGCTCATCTTCCCTGATGAGATTATAGTCGATGACCTCAGCGTCAAGATCTACAGTGCGGGTTACAGGACCATAGTTGACAGCGATGTCAGCGTCGTTGATAATAGGTATCCTGACAGTACTAGGTTTGTGCGATCTAGTCGTAGGTCTTCTGAAACGGTGAGCGGCAGATGGCACTTCAGGGAAAGGTTTGTCTCCCGTGTTGTAGGTGACTTTGTCAGTAGGCTGACTGAGGGCGTTGGGGTGGTGGTTGTGTTAGAAGTGGGCGTTGGGGGTGGTAGGCGTGGGTGTGCGCCTACCGACATTGTTGAACCACTCTAGGAACCAGCGACGGTTGCGGCATAAGGGCGCTTCAGAGGAACGCTGTAAGAAGAGAGGATAAAAATTAAATTAGCTGAGAATATCTAATACTGAGTTAGCGTTTTTGGAGATCCCTATATGAAATGTTCATTGAGACAAAAATAATATCGTCAAACAGCATGTATCTTAAAAGCAAGAAAGTACGACAATACACTGCAAGCAGCACATAGTATGAGTTGAGTTTTGGGCACTGAGGAAGCACTTACCTCTTCAGATTCTTAAGGCATTGGGTAAGCTGTACCTGCATGTTAGCAATGATGGTTAACTTGACTCGGAGATCAGCTGTAATAGCAGAAACACACAGGTCCTAGGTACGGCAAAGCCACATGATGATAGGTTGATTATTCCTATTTGTAACATTGGGACTCAGAACCTAGTAATTCGCATGGGATAAGATGTATCCGGTTATGCGAGTCTTAGCTTTCGTAATACATTTAGATACGTTCTCATGCACTCAGAAGGGAACAAATAAGAACTGAGATTAACTACTTTGTTAAAGGAAGTGTTCAGGAAAGCAAATAAAACCATCATCTCACTGAACACGGCTTTATTCTAGCGACACAAAATTTGGCAGAACATGCTAAAGGCTGGGAATCAAAGCATAATACAAGTCAGTTTAGAAGCAGATTAGAGCATACATTGTCGAAAACATAATTATAAATCAAGCGGGGTAACTTTAGAAGCTCAAACTGATTATCATGGCGATGACTACTGGTTGTCCTCGATCTATTTACTTACCCCGAAGTCCTCGTATAGTTCCACTTGATTGTCGATGGTGTTTCCTTCTGGCACCTTGCCGGATTTGGGTGTCTGAGTGTCAGTTTTTACAGGAGAGTCCAAAGGACTCACCACCAGCAGCTGACACCTCGCTGTCATCATTAGGAGAGGCTTCCAGCAGTCTCCTGAAGGTGTGGACTTGAGTCAAGGATGTGCCGCCATTGTCTTTAGTCTTTTTCGTTATGGTGCGGTTCATTTCAACACGAGACCCGTTGACAATCTTAACCTCGTGGGTGACATTGTCGTAGTTGGCTGGCAGGTTGGGGATGTCCGGGAAAGAGTCGAGGGATGGCTGACTAGGAAACAAGGCTCGCCTGAAGATCTCAGGGAAGAATGAGCTGTCGAAGGACAGCAACGGGGTGTCGTCAGACTCCTGACGGGGCTTGGGGTCATCCTCAGGTGGAACTGTGGTTGGTGTGGAGTTTCCACGGTTGTGCTCACCAAGAGACCGTCTCAATTCAATCAAATCTGAGAGAGACAAAATATGGATGAGACGACCATCATAGCTAAGTAAACCTGTACGGAATTTGATCAACTAAAACTATTGTGTTAACAGTTTTCCTCAAGTTACAAATCACTGCAGCTTATATATTACTGGCTTTAAAACGTTCGTGAGCTCTGCGACAGCACTGGTCTGCGTCGTACCCTTTGACTCAGCGTGTTGTAAAATGGAAGTAATTAAACAAAGGCTTTCCACAGATTGTAGGAACACTCCTAAACAATTGTGCCGGTCACAGGACGCTGCATTCTGTAGGGTAAAAGAGACACTTGCAGCTTCCGCTGCATCACCAACGCCTAGGAACACCATCCGTGGGGACTACGTGTCACCAGACATACGTTAATTGTTCCGTGAAAAAACATAGACGTAAACACTCCTTCTAACACCATACTCAACAAACTGACCTTAAATAAACGCTCTAAATAAAATAAAAATTAGTGAACGTATTGTAATGACAGAAATATCATAGAAATTAAAGAAAAGCTCCTCTCATATGTTCAGAGAAATGTCCAAAAATATAATCTTTTATGAAGTATTACTAATATATCTAATCATTTACCTTCGCTTACTCTCTTCATTGTATCTTGTCTAACCAACATAGTTTCTGTCCTAGTGCCTTGGCTCTCTGATGTCTATGGTAGCAGTCCATTCTAAGTTTTCTAGGTTTACATTCACTTATCTAACCCAGCATAACCTAAATTAATTTAATTGAATTTAAAATAAAGAAAAAACAATTTGGAGAAATATAGGAAACATGAATTGTCGACGTTGAGCAACTTATGAATCAAAGTATTCTTAACCTATGATTGCTGCCCATACGATTTGTACATCTGCATTCATAATTTTGTAACTTGCTCAGTCAACAGAATGTTGTGGTCCAGCTCCTGGACTCATTACATGCCACTGTAATCTTCTGACTATTATTCAGAGGGTGGATATGTGGTGCATAATGATGCTGTCTAGTAATAAGGATTTCTTCGCCAAGGTATCCATAAAAACAAGTGAAGTAGTGACTTAGGCAACTTTATACTTTCATTAAGCAGACACAGCGGGAGGGGACGACCAGGTCATAAGACTTACACTAAGTGAACCTGGAGTCTACCTGTCTTATATTCTCCCCGGCGGAATAGATAAGCAAGTTAAAGTGCTCAGTCGGTGATTTAGTGAGCATACTAGACTTAATAGTGACTATTAGATACTAGGTACTGTAACTTTCATCTAACACACCATCACGGAGGATGGTTACTAACACACCATCACGGAGGATGATTACTAACACACCATCACTGAGGATGATTACTGACACACCATCAATGAGGATGGTTACTAACACACCATCACTGAGGATGGTTACTAACACACCATCACTGAGGATAGTTACTAACACACCATCACTGAGGATGGTTACTAACACACCATCACTGAAGATGGTTACTAACACACCATCACTGAGGATGGTCACTAACACACAATCACTGAAGATGGTTACTAACACACATCACTGAGATGGTTACTAACCACATCACTGAGATGGTTACTAACACACCATCACTGAGGATGATTACTAACACACCATCACTGAGGATGGTTACTAACACACCATCACTGAGGATGATTACTGACACACCATCACTGAGGATGGTTACTAACACACCATCACTGTGGATGGTTACGAACACACCATCACTGAGGATGGTTACTAACACACCATCACTGAGGATGGTTACTAACACACCATCACTGAGGATGGTTACTAACACACCATCACTGAAGATGGTTACTAACACACCATCACTGAGGATGGTTACTAACACACCATCACTGAGGATGATTACTAACACACCATCACTGAGGATGGTTACTAACACACCATCACTGAGGATGGTTACTAACACACCATCACTGAGGATGGTTACTAACACACCATCACTGAGGTGGTTACTAACACACCATCACTGAGGATGGTTACTAACACACCATCACTGAGGATGGTTACTAACACACCATCACTGAGGATGGTTACTAACACACCATCACTGAGGATGGTTACTAACACACCATCACTGAGGATGGTTACTAACACACCATCACTGAGGATGGTTACTAACACACCATCACTGAGATGGTTACTAACACACCATCACTGAGATGGTTACTAACACACCATCACTGAGGATGGTTACTACACCATCACAGATGTACACCATCACTGAGGATGGTTACAAACACACCATCACTGAAGATGGTTACTAACACACCATCACTGAGGATGGTTACTAAAACACCATCACGGAGGATGGTTACTAACACACAATCACTGAGGATGGTTACTAACACACCATCACTGAGGATGGTTACTAACACACCATCACTGAAGATGGTTACTAACACACCATCACAGAAGATGGTTACTAACACACAATCACTGAAGATGGTTACTAACACACCATCACTGAGGATAGTTACTAACACACAATCACTGAGGATGGTTACTAACACACCATCACTGAGGATGGTTACTAACACACCATCACTGAAGATGGTTACTAACACACCATCACTGAAGATGGTTACTAACACACAATCACTGAAGATGGTTACTAACACACCATCACTGAGGATGGTTACTAACACACAATCACTGAAGATGTTTACTAACATACCATCACTGAGGATGGTTACTAACACACCATCACTGAAGATGGTTACTAACACACCATCACTGAGGATGGTTACTAACACACTATCACTGAAGATGGTTACTAACACACCATCACTGAAGATGGTTACTAACACACCATCACTGAGGATGGTTACTAACACACCATCACGGAGGATGGTTACTAACACACCATCACGGAGGATGGTTACTAACACACCATCACTGAGGATGGTTACTAACACACCATCACTGAGGATGGTTACTAACACACCATCACTGAGGATGGTTACTAACACACCATCACTGAGGATGGTTACTAACACACCATCACTGAGGATAGTTACTAACACACCATCACTGAGGATAGTTACTAACACACCATCACTGAGGATGGTTACTAACACACCATCACTGAGGATGGTTACTAACACACCATCACTGAGGATAGTTACTAACACACCATCACGGAGGATGGTTACTAACACACCATCACTGAGGATGGTTACTAACACACCATCACTGAGGATAGTTACTAAAACACCATCACGGAGGATGGTTACTAACACACCATCACTGAGGATGGTTACTAACACACCATCACTGAGGATGATTACTAACACACCATCACTGAGGATAGTTACTAAAACACCATCACGGAGGATGGTTACTGACACACCATCACTGAGGATGGTTACTGACACACCATCACTGAGGATGGTTACTAAAACACCATCACGGAGGATGGTTACTAACACACCATCACTGAGGATGGTTACTAACACACCATCACTGAGGATGATTACTAACACACCATCACTGAGGATGGTTACTAACACACCATCACGGAGGATGGTTACTAACACACCATCACTGAGGATGGTTACTAACACACCATCACTGAGGATGGTTACTAACACACCATCACTGAGGATGGTTACTAACACACCATCACTGAGGATGGTTACTAACACACCATCACTGAGGATAGTTACTAACACACCATCACTGAGGATGGTTACTAACACACCATCACTGAGGATAGTTACTAACACACCATCACGATGGTTAGTAAAATAGTGGTGTTACTGGATTTGTTGCTGGATCTTCTCAAAACCTTAATTAAGTCCAGGAGATCTGGAGGCTCTTACACACATGTGCATTTATTGTAATAATTTTCCCCTCCCCCTGAGATGCAACCCAATGCAGTCGACTAACACCCAGCTAAGTGATCACGGGCAGAAGGTGTAAGGAAACTTGCTTATACTGTTCGTCTCTGCCTGCAGGGGAAATCGAACCCGGGACCTGTTGCTATGATCAGAAAGCCCTGACCGCTGAGCTACAAGTCACCAGTAGTGGAGAGGAGTGGCACGGAGTGCGAGCCAGGACGGCGTGCAAGGTCACCACTGTCACAAGGACACTTTCTGCATAGGAAACAGTGAGTCACTGGCAGGAATTCCTTCATCCTCTCAATTTTCCATTCTGAAAATTTTTTATGCATTTGTTATTATTACCTACCGGAATTTCTTGTGATTTTTTTGGCGGTTTCCCGCCAGATAAGATACATTGTTACGAGAAATAGTTGGACTTACCTTCTTTTACTTACGTTAACGTTAGTGTTCAAATGGTAATAAACTTATGTTACTAAGTGCAACTATGAATGTAGTTTAGCGGAAAATGATGCAATAAATGTGCACTGCAAATAAACATGGTGTAATTATGGGTAATATATGCTGAGAAGGGAGAGGTTGAGAGGTGAGAGAGAGAGAGAGAGAGAGAGAGAGAGAGAGAGAGAGAGAGAGAGAGAGAGAGAGAGAGAGAGAGAGAGAGAGAGAGAGAGAGAGAGAGAGAACCCATTACGGTGCATTCAACAACAAATTCATTTCCTGGTCTTAAGGTTAAAAGAAAATACTGCTACAGAAAAGTGCAGTGATCAACAGAACCGGTTGAGAGCAGTTCAGTTCAGAACCATTACGACGTAGTTCATGCAGGAGCAGCAGAGTGGTAAGAACCAGTGAGGACCGCATGCAAACACTAATGATGTACCACCATGTAAGAACCACAGTCCCGGGTGAAGAAGGAAATGAGAAGAAGAGATGAAGGGATACTTAGGAAGGGCATATAGCAGAAGACCTTATAGTCCACATCACGACTGTCTACTAAGAAGCACTAACTACGAGTAGATACCTTTGCTTAGAGAGTTGTCAGAATAATAGCTTAAGTTGATGAGTAAGATACCTGTGCAACAGTTTGGTATCTTTATTGTTGAAGTGTTTCTATTTCACAGTAGTCTTCTTCAGTCAAATAAAGAGACAGCAGGTGTAGTGGCGAAGTAAAGATCATGTAATCAGTCCACAAACATTGGAGAAATAGTATTTGAGGTGGTCGGTCCCTCAGCCTGGAGAAGAGTTCTACCAGAGCTGAACGGACTGACCACCTCAAATACTATTCCCAAGGTTGATGGACTAATTACATCATCTTTACTTAGCTACTACACCTGTTACCTCTGTATTTGACTGAAGAAGCCAACTCTGAAGACGAAATGTTTCAACAATAAAACACCAAACTGTTGCACATGTGTTTTACTCTTCAAAATAGCATAGACAGAGGAGGATCCACGACCCTGCAGAGGGATGCAGTACCTCTGAGGATGGTGGTCATCACGATGTTGGGACGAGGTCGAGGCTCAAACACCAGGATCTCGAAGCCGTCATCTCCGCCTCTTGTGGTGGGCCGCCGCCGGGAGGGCCTTAGGCCTCCCGGGATGACTTCGGCGTCTGGGTCCAGGCCTGCGGCGTCGGCGAGGGAAAGATGGGGAATGTAGCGAGCGGCGGAGACGGGAAGGGTGAGACGTACTACTCTTGAAACTGTGTTGCATGGACAGTCTTACTAATAAACACTGAATTGTTTCGTAAAAAAATATGACAACAACTATGAGTCCTGGTCACAGACCTGGCCGCGGGGCGTTGACCCCCGGAACTCTCTCCAGGTAAACTCCAGGTAAACAACTCACCATTTTTCCGTTTCTGGAAAGATGTTGACATACTCTTGCCAATATATATATATATATATATATATATATTTTTTTTTTTTTTTTTTATTACACATCGGCCGAAAATATATATATATATATATATATATATATATATATATATATATATATATATATATATATCTGTGTGTACTCAACTAGTTGTGGTTGCAGGGGTCGAGTCACAGCTCCTTGCACCGCCTCTTCACTGGCCGCTGTTAGGAAACTGCTCCTGCTCCATGAGCTTTATCATACCTCTTCTTAAAATTATGTATGGATCCTGCCTCCACTACATCACTTCCCAGACTATTCCACTTCCTGCCAACTCTGTGACTGAAGAAATACTTCCTAACATCCCTGTGATTCAACTGAGTCTTCAACTTCCAACTGTGACCCCCTTGTTGCTGAGTCCCATCTCTGGAACATCCTGTATCTGTTCATCTTGTCGATTCCTCTCAGTATTTTGTATGTTGTTATCATATCCCCCCTATCTCTCCTGTCCTCCAGTGTCGTCAGACCGATTTCTCTTAACCTTCCCTGTGTGTGCGTGCGTGTGTGTGTGCGTGTGTGTGTGTGAGTGAGTGAGAGTGTGTATGTGTGTGTGTGTACTCACCTAGTTGTACTCACCTAGTTGTGGTTGCAGGGGTCGAGTCATAGCTCCTGGCCCCGCCTCTTCACTGGCCGCAACTGCGCCATGAGCTTTATCATACCTCTGTTAAAAGCTATGTATGGAACCTGCCTCCACTACATCGCTTCCCAAACTATTCCACTTCCCGTGTGTGTGTGTGTGTGTGTGTGTGTGTGTGTGTGTGTGTGTGTGGACGTAAGAAGTATGTCAGCACGGGGGTGTGTCAGATGTGGCTCAGTGGTCGTCAAGGACCTCACAGACATGAGTGGGACAGGACGACCATGTCGTCCAAGGCTCTTGGGAACAGTTGTCCAACAAGCAAACTCAATGTCAGGGCTTCAGGCCCAACCGCCTCTAACTCAGGAAGAAAAGCAGGTGCATATATATATATATATATATATATATATATATATATATATATATATATATATATATATATATATATATATATATATATATATATATATAGTTAAAAAGAGGCATTAGAGATTGTGGGAAACTGTGTGTGTGTGTGTGTATACACACACCTATTTGAAGTTGCAGGGGGCGAGTCATAGCTTCTGGCCCCGCCTCTTCACTGGCCGCTACTGGGTCACTCTCCCTGCGCCATGAGCTTTATCATACCTCTTCTTAAAGCTATGTATGGAGCCTGCCTCCACTACATCACTTCCTAAACTATTCCACTTCCCGACCACTCTGTGACTGAAGAAATACTTCCTAACATCTCTGTGATTCATCTGAGTCTTCAACTTCCAACTGTGTCCCCTTGTTGCTGCGCCCCATCTCTGGAACATTCTGTCTCTGTCCACTTTGTCAATTCCTCTCAGTATCTTATATGTTGGTATCATGTCCTCCCTGTCTCTCCTGTCCTCCAGTGTCGTCAAGTCGATTTCCCTTAACCTCTCCTCGTAGGACATACCCCTTAGCTCCGGGACTAGTCTTGTTGCAAACCTTTGCACTTTCTCGAGCTTCTTCACGTGCTTGGCTAGGTGTGGGTTAAAAACTGGTGCTGCATACTCCAGTATGGGCCTAACGTACACAGTGTGTGTGTGTGTGTGTGTGTGTGTGTGTGTGTGTGTGTGTGTACTCACCTAGTTGTGCTCACCTAGTTGTGGTTGCAGGGGTCGAGTCAAAGCTCCTGGCCCCGCCTCTTCACTGGCCGCTACTGGGTGTGTGTGGGTTTGTGTGTGTGTGTGTTTGTGTGCAACAGAAGTAGTAGTAAAAGTAGTGGGGAGGAAAGAGGGGAAACTGTGTGTGCAGAGGAGAGAGGGGAATTATGTGTGGGGAGAACAGAGGAGAAATTATTGTGGAGGGGTCAGAAAGAGTGGAGAGGATACAAGTAGTCTACTAACGACGCTGTGTACATCAATACAGCCTCATGGTGGACATCAATACAGCCTCAGGGTGGGCATCAATACAGCCTCAGGGTGGACTTCAGTACAGGCTCGGGGTGTACGTAAGTACAGCTTCAGGGTGGACATCAGTACAGCTTCAGGGTGGACAACAATACAGCCTCAGGGTGGGCATCAATACAGCCTCAGGGTGGACTTCAGTACAGGCTCGGGGTGTACGTAAGTACAGCTTCAGGGTGGACATCAGTACAGCTTCAGGGTGGACAACAATACAGCCTCAGGGTGGGCATCAATACAGCTTCAGGGTGGACATCAGTACAGCCTCAGGGTGGACATCAGTACAGCCTCAGGGTGGACATCAATAGAGTCTCAGGGTGGACATCAGCACTGCCTCCGTGTGGACATCAATAGAGTCTCAGGGTGGACATCAGTATAGCCTCAGAATGGACATCGATACAGCTTCAGAGTGGACATCAATACAGCCTCAGGGAGGACATCAGTACTGCCTCCGGGTGGACATCAATAGAGTCTCAGGGAGGACATCAGCACTGCCTCCGTGTGGACATCAATAGAGTCTCAGGGTGGACATCAGTATAGCCTCAGAATGGACATCAATACAGCTTCAGAGTGGACATCAATACTGTCTCCGGGTGGACATCAATACAACCTCAGGGGGACGGGTAATCTTCAAGAGGATGTGGAGTGTACGTGGGAGGAGTGTACGTGGGAAGGGAGTGAATGTGTTAGTGTGTACGTTGGAGGAGAGTATTTGGGATTAGAGTGTAAGGGCGAGTGAACTTGGGAGAAGTGTATGTTGAAAAAGTGTATGTGGGGGCCCCGGTGGCCTAGTGGCTAAAGCTCTCGCCTCACACACGGAGGGCCCGGGTTCGATTCCCGGCGGGGTGGAAACATTTCGACGCGTTTCCTTACACCTGTTGTCCTGTTCACCTAGCAGCAAATAGGTACCTGGATGTTCGTCGACTGGTGTTGGTCGCATCCTGGGGGACAAGATTGAGGACCCAAATGGAAATAAGACAGATAGTCCTCTTGGGTTATCCTGGGTGGCTAACCCTCCGGGGTTAAAAATCCGAACAAAATCTTATCTTACTATGGGATGATCGTACGCAGAAGTGCACATGAAAGAGACGAGAATGGAACGTATGTTGGAGTTGGGAAGGTGTCAGAGTGAATGTGAGAGTGTCAAAGTGAATGTGACAGTGTCAGAGTGAATGTGAGAATGTCAGAGTGAATGTGAGAGTGTCAGGGTGAATGTGAGAGTGTCAGAGTGAATGTGAGTGTGTCAGAGTGAATGTGAGATTGTCAGAGTGAATGTGAGAGTGTCAGCATGAATGTGAGAGTGTTAGAGTAAATGTGTGTGTGTCAGAGTGAATATGAGTGTGTCAGAGTGAATGTGAGAGTTGTGATGGCCTCTTTATCACCTATTCAAAAAATGACCCGCTGGTGCAACAGGAAGCGTGAGTGTGTGTGTGTGTGTGTGTGTGTGTGTGTGTGTGCCAGTGTTTGTGTGTGTGTGTGTGCAAGTGTTTGTGTGTGTGTGTTTGTATGTGTTGTGCGGTGGGGTGCGTATGTTTGTAGAAACCTAATTATCTATTTGACTTTGCGAGAAAGGAAGATTGGGGGGGGGAGGGTTGGGAGGGGGGTTGAGTACCAGCTGTGGTCTTTCACCCCCATTTTTAACATTCAACAGACGTGAAAAGGTTTTGTCAGATTTTCATTTGAGTCTCTACGTGGAGTTGGCTTCCACATTGGCATTGACTAAATCACTCCACTCTCTCACCCTGCGACTTATTTGGCTGTGTCCTCCATTCAGAACCTCGTGTCCAACATTCTTCTATGGAAATACTCTATTCTTGCCTACCCTCTCTATGTCCTTGAGTTATTTGGTTATATTCCCTATTGTTATAGAGATGGTTATATTCCCTATTGTTCTTTATTGCTCATTTACTTAAAAACAAAAGAACATAAGAAAGAAGGAACACTGCAGCAGGCCTACTGGCCCATGCGAGGCAAGTCCAAGTCGCCTCTCTTATATATATATATATATATATATATATATATATATATATATATATATATATATATATATATATATATATATATATATATATATATATATATACGTATATATATATATATATATATATATATACGTATATATATATATATATATATATATATATATATATATATATATATATATATATATATATATATATATATATATATATATATATATATATATATATATAGTCGTGCCGATTAGGTAAAACTTGCGATTTTGGCTTAAATAGCAACGCTCATCTTGCCATATAAGACAAGCGAAAATTTGTGTATGCAATAATTTCACAGAAATCATTCTGAACCTAACGAAAAAAATATATTTCGTTGTGTTTGTTTATTATTAAATTAATGTTAACGTATCTAAAATATATTTAGTTAGGTTAGGCTAAATTAAATTGCGCTTGTTGTAATAAGGTTAGGTAGGTTTTCAAAGTTTCTCTTGGTACAAAATTATAAATTCTTACATTAACATAAATGAAAAAATATATCTTTAAACGTATAAGAGAAAATTTTAGAAAGGACTTAATTTTAGATGAGTTCTTGCTAACTGACCAGTTTTACCTAATCGGCACGACATATATACAGTGGACCCCCGAGTTTCGTAAAAACTTCACTCCTGAAGTCTGCTTAAGTGCCATTACCGAACGAATTTACTCCCTTAAGGAAAAATTTCACGTAGGTTAGTCTATTTCAGACCCCCAAAAATACACTTCCACAAGAACTTACAAAATTATACTTACATAATTGCACGATTTCCGGGGTATTCGTTAACCGAGGGTCCACTGTATATATATATATGTCGTGCCGATTAGGTAAAACTGGTCAATTAGCAAGAACTCATCTAAAATTAAATCCTTTCTAAAATTTTCTCTTATACGTTTAAAGATATATTTTTTTCATTTATGTTAATGTAAGAATTTATAATTTTGTACCAAGAGAAACTTTGAAAACCTACCTAACCTTATTACAACAAGTGCAATTTAATTTAGCCTAACCCAACTAAATATATTTTAGAAACGTTAATAATAATTTAATAATAAATAAACACAATGAAATATATTTTTTTCGTTATGTTCAGAATGATTTTGGCGAAATTATTGCATACACAAATTTTCACTTGTCTTATATGGCAAGGTGAGCGTTGCTATTTAAGCCAAAATCGCAAGTTTTACCTAATCGGCACGACATATATATGTATATATATATATATATATATATATATATATATATATATATATATATATATATATATATATATATATATATATATATATATATATATATATATATATATATATATATATATATAGTATTGTAACCACGGACGAATGGTATTTAATCAACAACAACACTGCGACTAGCCTGGGGATCGAACTCGTATCATGCCGAATAGGTAAATCTTGTGTATGCAATAATTTCGCAAAATTCATTCTGAACCTAATGAAAAAAATATATTTCATTGTGTTTGTTTATTATTAAATTATTATAAACTTGTCTAAAACATATTTAGGTGGATTAGGCTAAATTAAACTGCACTTGTTATAATAAGGTTAGTTAAGTTTTCTAAGGTACAAAATTATTAATTTTTACATTAACATAAATGAAAAAAAAAACATGTCTTTAAACGTATAAGAGAAAATTTTAGAAAGAACTTAATTTTAAAGGAGTTCTTGCTAACTGACCAATTTTTACCTATTCGGCACGACATAAACACTATCAAAATACACATTCATCGACACACTTGAAGCTCTTGCAAAGTAACATTGTCATGGAGCATCAGACTTAACGACTTACCTTGAGGGGCAGCGAGGCTCAGGCCCAGCATGGCTACCAACACAATCAACTTCATATTGACCGTCAAAGATCAACCTTGCACGCGGTATGTTTCAAGCTCTCAGATTGTCACAGCAAAGAGCACTCGAGGGCAACGGCGCTCTTAGGTGCTGCTCCTACGAGGACACTTCCAATACAAACGTCCAGTCTCACTGCAGCGGCGGCTTATATACGTAACAATGTAGTGGGTGCCGGGGGTCACCATCGCTGGCGGCAGTGTTGACGCTGCGGTGAATGTTGTTGGCGTCAGTTTCCGATTGCGTACTGGCAGACACAAAACCACATACGACTAAATTTGGTGTGCTGCTGGGCCTGCGTGTCTCAGTCATGCAGCCCTGAGTATTGCTAGATGGCGTCTAGAGTGAGATGTAAGGGAACTCGCTAGGGTGATTTTGATAGGGAGAGAACTTGAAGGAGATAGGAACTATGGAGAGTCTTTGTTTTTATATGAATGGTAAGGAGTGAAAAGGAGGAGAGAAGTAGACTGGGTGGATGCGGGTGATGGAAATGGATGAGAGTGATAGACTGGATGGATTTGATGAGGCTAGGTGGGTGCGATGGGACTGGATGGGGGTGATGAAAGTGCATGGGGATGATGGATGTGGGCACATAGTTGTAAGAGTTTGGTGAAGGAAGTTCATTGGTAGAGAACGTGACAAGAATTTGTCATGAAGTAAGGTATGATACCAACTTAGCTTATAAAATTCATGGTAGAAAATCCCTTGCTTTATGATGGGAGATGTCATTCCGCATGGTAGGAACCCTTATCCTGCAAGGTAGCAACCCTCATCCTGCAAGCTAGAAACCCTCATCCTGCAAGGTAGGAACCCTCATCCTGCAAGGTAGGAACCCTCATCCTGCAAGGTAGGAACTCACATTCTTTATGACAAGAACTCCCCTTCTTTAAGGTAGGAAAACTCGCACTTCTTTGTATTAATGAATCCACAAACAAGTGTTATTAAGCAAATAACAACTGCACTGGCCGAGACTCGAACCCTCGAACTTTACCACGCCACCCTCGTAGCCTGTATACATATGTACACATGTGTGCATGTGTACATATGTATGATAGAGGAGAGCGTTAATTACACCAGACAGCTGTTGTGGAGAACTGGTTAGATAAGTACAATTCCTGCACGAAACAATCATATAGCAATCGGTACTTATCTGTTAAGAGCACTATGTCCAGCAGCCTCTCCCTGGAAATCCCTTCGGGGTGTCGTTCCAGATTCCACAGTGGCTGTTGATTAACAATTTTGTTAGAAAAGAATTTGCCCCAAAGAAGCGTATATCCAGCATTTCACTATCATCTGAAATGCGTAGTGATACTTGGGTTTGGGTGAATCACCCACATATCACGGGATCTATTGGTAATTCCAGTCAAATCTCACCGCTACCTATTAGAGATAAATCGGATGTGAAAATTTAGATATCCGAGGATGCGGATGTGTATGAGGATGTCTTACTTATTTTGCGGATGCACATGCGGATGAGGATGTAAGAAATTGTGTGGATGTTCTGCGGATGCGGATTTAAGAAATTGTGCGGATGTTCCGCGGATTTCGGATGCGGATATCTTTTTACAGTAAAATGCGGATGCGGATGCGGATATAAGAAATTGTGCAGATGTTCCGTGGATGCGGATACGGATATCCGATATTAGCTGCAGCTAACGCAATTAGGTGTGGGTATGCCTGGACTTACCTGGGTATTGTAACTGACCCAATTTCCCCTAGTTTGCGGTAGGGGAAGCATATCCCAGTATCGTTGTCTTGAGTAGGCTGCTACAGATGCATAGTTATTTTCTCACTCATTGATAGGGAGTCACTTTGTTCCTAACACCTGAATGAATACAGCGACACAAACTTTACCGATTATACCGTGGATGATACACTTGTGTTTCTTTTTAACACTAGTTTTCCTAGTGGAGATTGATAGTATTTCAGAGTTTACCACACAAAGTCAGTATTTTCTTTGTTCTCAGCGGGAGTTATGTGATATATGTTCACGCTCTGATATCTGAATTCAACCTAGCTTGTCGCCCTGCCCAACACCCACCAGTCATCCTCCGCACAAAAGAACTGCTGAGTTCAGCTTTATATCTCTTCCTTACTATACATTAAAACAGTATTCAATACAAGAGGGTAGGTTTCTTGTTATCTAGCTATAAACTAGAATTCCTAATAGTCCCAACTTATAGATAAAGTGAAATGCAAGTTTACACATAATTTTTCTGCTATGGAGAAAGGAGTAAATACTCTCGTTTAACCTCGTTGTGTAGTTGATCAGGAACTCTAGCAAGGAGAGGAAGGCATGCCTCATGACGCTATGGTACATACATGTGGCTTTAATAAAGCTGTTTGCGAGGAAGAGTCCACTAGGGCTAATTCCCTCAGAGGGCTGAGGGGGTCTGAGAGGGCTGAGAGATACATTCTTTACTGGAGAATTTTCTCCACACTGGGGGCTGGCGAAAGTTCCCCATAGGTGAACAATTCATCTCTTAACATCCTTTTAATTTTCTAACTCGCCACTACTGCTGATTGTCTTTTCTTAACAACTTTAGTCTGTGGGGTTTCTGGAGAATCACTAAGTTTGTTTTCAACACTGTAATTCTAACGGCACTAGTTTGTCTATTGTCTGCTTATTCACTACACCTTTGCTCAAAGCTTCAACTGTCCTGATGGTTCCATTTGCGTCAGGATGTATGGTCACTATTTCTCCAAGAAGCCATTGAGACCTTGGACCATCATTGTCAATAATCACTATGTCACCAGGTCTTAAGGAACACCAGCTCCATACAAGTGTTCTCTCAGTGAGGTGAGATAGTCTTCTCACCAAATTTTCTCCCAACATTTAATCATTTTATTAAGGTGTTTGAATTTACGTCTGAGTTGCTCAGGTTCGAGATAAGTAGGATCCACCATGATTCCTTTATCATTCATGGGAAGAATTGGTTCGAGCCTTTTGCCATGGAGTAAATGAGACGAACTTAACACTTCCAAATTGTCCAGATCATCGGTAACATAAGTTAGAGGTCTGTTGTTGACTCTATTTTCTACTTCAGTTACAACTGTTGAAAAATCTTCTAAGTCGATTCACTGACGATGAAGAGTCTTCATTAAACAAGGTTTTATGACGTCTATCATTCTTTCATAAAACCCGCCTTTCCATGGAGCCTTGGGTGGTATGTGTCTCCGACATCTGCGTTGATTCAGCATCTGTTGTATGTCTGGCTGATCAAAGATCTTGTTTATATAAGCAGCACCGGCAACAAAGTTAGTTGCATTGTCTGAAATTATCAGTCTGGGACATGCCCTTCTGGCTGCAAACTTTCTGAATAGTTTGATAAAGGTTTCAGTAGACATGTCAGTGGCTACTTCTAGATGTACTGCTCTAGTCGTAGCACAGGTGAACAAACAGATGAACACCTTGATAGGAACTTTGTCAACAGTTTTAGTTAAAATTATTGGTCCAGTGTAATCTTCACCTGTCACCTCAAATGTATAACAAAGTGTGTCAGCTACTCCACCATGTAACACGTTACTGTGGACATTTTTAACCATCAGTTTTGCTAGCTAATGATTTTTGGGATCAATATTTGATGTATTGCTTCTTTAGGTAGTATATATATATATATATATATATATATATATATATATATATATATATATATATATATATATATATATATATATATATATATATATATATATATATATATAATATATATATATATATATATATATATATATATATATATATAAAACAAAACGATCGCATACAGGTGATCTTGATAATGTAAAACAAGCCACGGGGGTGGAAATCTTTAGCTCAAGTACTTTCACACTTCTCAGTGCATCATCAGGAGCTGTGCAATGTTGCAAGGGCAGCAACAGGATAAATAGGGTAAGTTTTTTCGGGGTATGGTAGCACTGTGGCACCAACCTCTGACTGAGCGAGGGAAGCAGAGTGCCAACCACACACCGGTCCCCCTCACACCCCACCCCATATGGGGTCGGGTGGAGTAGGCCCCACAGTTTGCAGATAGCATGAGGTGAAATAACTAGAAGATAGTTACTAGCCAGCCCTAAGCTTCTAACCGCTGGGAATAGGTCATGTGACGTAAGAAGTTACATTACCATAGTGGATCATTTATATACAGAATGCAGCTAATGTGAACAACCTCTAACCAATGAAACAGAGAGAATAAATCCCTTATTTTGTCAACCGGTGTGGCAGAACATTCCAGAATGTTCAGGAAATACTCTCAGTGTCATTTAATTTGCCTGTGTGAATTAACATATTCTGGCTTTTCTTTCTTATAACAAGTAGGCAATGCTGCCTAACACCATTACCATCATTATTATCCAGTATCATCCGCTAATATCATTATTATAATTATCATTATAATATTACTAAGAACCTAATTCAGTAAACCACTAAACCAGTTGCAATCACCATGTTGCAATCACCTATGAGTACCTTGTATCATTGTACCTAGACGGGATAAGACCACAATAGATCACTCTGCATTTTTTTTGGGCTATCATAGAATGATCGCACGTGTGCCCCCATACCTAAATGAACCCCCATACCTACTTCCTTACTACTGATGTTGGATTATACGAACCATGATGTTCAGTTTGCAGACTCCGGTCGAACATAACCGAAACATCACGAAACCCCCTGGCATAAGGAACAATCCTGCGCTTTTGTATAACATTGTTGTTTAAGGCTGTGCACAATGAACTCAACTAAATAACTATCGAGCTTTTACAGTCCATAATTTGAGTGATATATGGCATTCCTATCATGTTTCAGGAGGGAGGACTCAATTATGTTTCTTTTTATGATGGATGGAACTGTTGTGTACAATTATCTGGGCGGCAGCCCACCCCGGTGGGTGATTGCAAGATATGATATGGTTAAAGTTCACATTTGACACCTGGTCTATCCTAATTGAGTACTGGTGTTGGGATAATCTAATTTCCAGAGATTTACCTGTCTGACCAATGAGAGTGGGCAAAGGGTACATGGGACCTTGCAGATACCTCCCACATTATTAGGCGGTATGTTTTTAATCAATCTCTGTTTCAGTCTCAATGCTTTTGAAAGTCAGATTTATATCGAATTTGTTTAGTGCCTCACGCAGGCAGACCAAATTTTCAGTGTCTTGCAAGACCAATACATTTTTCCGGTCAGGTGTTTCCTTAGATTCAGTCCTGTAGAAAATGTTCGTAGCTGACAGTAGAGCCTTCTCAACAAAATCCTTGTGGTATCTCAGTTTTGTAACTATGTTAAATATTTTGTTGATTTCAATATCTAAATACTCAGGACTGCAGATACGCAAAGCTCTCGGGAACATTGTAAAGAAAACACTCCTTTTAACCCTAGATTCATGATTGGAATAATAATGAATGTATGACGACACATTGGTGGTCTTCCTGTAAACTGTAAATTTGAATCTTCTGTCGATGTGATGGATTAAAACGTCTACGAATGGTAGAGTGATATCAATTTTGGGCTCTACTGTGAACTTAATAGAGGTACCAGACCATTAAATCTAGATAGGAACTCATCAATGTTGTGATCTCTAGGCCAAAGGCAAAGCACATCATCTACGTATCTGAGCCACCTAGCATTATTTGGGAGAATATCTTTAAGTAGTCTAGTCTCATAGAATTCCATATACAGGTTGCTGAGTAAGGGGCTGAGGGGATTTCCCATAGCCATGCCCTGCTTCTGAGAATAGTACTTGCCTTCAAACGCAAACTTGCAATCCATAACAAAAAGTTTAATCAGTTTAATAATTATATTCGTGGGATAAGGCAAGGAGAAGTTTTCTAGTTCCTCATCAAAGTACGTAAGCAAGTCAGGGACATTGATATATATATATATATATATATATATATATATATATATATATATATATATATATATATATATATATATATAATATATATATATATATATATATATATATATATATATATATATATATATATGTCGTGCCGATTAGGTAAAACTGGTCAATTAGCAAGAACTCATCTAAAATTAAGTCCTTTCTAAAATTTTCTCTTATACGTTTAAAGATATATTTTTTTCATTTATGTTAATGTAAGAATTTTTAATTTTGTACCAAGAGAAACTTTGAAAACCTACCTAACCTTATTACAACAAGCGCAATTTAATTTAGCCTAACCCAACTAAATATATTTTAGATACGTTAACATTAATTTAATAATAAACAAACACAATGAAATATATTTTTTTCGTTTTGTTCAGAATGATTTTGGCGAAATTATTGTATACACAAATTTTCACTTGTCTTATATGGCAAGAAGAGCGTTGCTTTTTAAGCCAAAATCGCAAGTTTTACCTAATCGGCACGACATATATATATATATATATATATATATATATATATATATATATATATATATATATATATATATATGTCGTGCCGATTAGGTAAAACTGGTCAATTAGCAAGAACTCATTTAAAATTAAGTCCTTTCTAAAATTTTCTCTTATACGTTTAAAGATATATTTTTTCATTTATGATAATGTAAAAATTATAATTTGTACCAAGAGAAACTTTGAAAACCTACCTAACCTTATTACAAAGCGCAATTTAATTTGCCTAACCCAACTAAATATATTTTAGATACGTTAACAACAATTTAATAATAAACAAACATAATGAAATATATTTATTTCTTTAGGTTCAGAATGATTTTGCGAAATTATTGATACACAAATTTTCACTTGTCTTATATGGCAAGATGAGCGTTGCTTTTAAGCCAAAATCGCAAGTTTTACCTAATCGGCACGACATATATATATATATATATATATATATATATATATATATATATATATATATATATAGTCGTGCCGATTAGGTAAAACTTGCGATTTTGGCTTAAATAGCAACGCTCACCTGCCATATAAGACAAGTGAAAATTTGTGTATGCAATAATTTCGCCAAAATCATTCTGAACATAACGAAAAAAATATATTTCACTGTGTTTGTTTATTATTAAATTAATGTTAACGTATCTAAAATATATTTAGTTGGGTTAGGATAAATTAAATTGCGCTTGTTGTAATAAGGTTAGGTAGGTTTTCAAAGTTTCTCTTGGTTCAAAATTATAAATTCTTACATTAACATAAATGAAAAAAAATATATCTTTAAACGTATAAGATAAAATTTTAGAAAGGACTTAATTTTAGATGAGTTCTTGCTAATTGACCAGTTTTACCTAATCGGCACGACATATATATATATATATATATATATATATATATATAAATATATATATAAAACACATTCATTGTCATCGTCATTCATTCAATTGCTGTCTTGCCAGACGCTTGCTGATATTACAGTTCGAAGAACCTCCGAAGTGCAATATTCCCACAGCTGATTAAGAGTGAAGGCACTGTATTGCCCACCTCCAGAACTCAAGTCTGGCTAAGTAGTTTCCCTGAATCTCTGAGGCTATTCAGGGTAAAGTAAAGAAGCATGTCACTAGAGAGCTAGTCAAACCATGGAAACCACTTCACTCATCTCCATTAACTCCAGTCTAACACGCTCACAGAAGCCTGCTGAATGCTAAAGTCCCTAGCACTGAAAGCCTCTCTTACCCTCTCTCTTCAGCTCTTCCTGATTTTTAAACCCTTTTAGTCCTGTTTTTCTCCATCATCCTTAACTGTCCAAACCACTTCACCAACCCCTCCACAGTCCTCTGACTTATAGATTTGGTAACTCCCCTACACTATACTACTTATTTCTAAACAGAATTGAAAAGGAATGTGACATTAAATTTCCCAGAGCATTCGCCATACGAATAGTGACGTGAACAAAGTCCTACGTGGAAGTGAAGAAACTCCAGCTCCCCTGCGAGTTATCTTTATAAATACTCGGAGGGGAGATTACACCAATCCTCTTTCTCTCTGGATGCCCAAGTAGCGCGTAGTAGTAGTAATACTATTTATAATAATAATAGTAATAATAATAATAATAATAATAATAATAATAATAATAATAATAATAATATTATTATTATTAGTAGTAGTAGTAGTAGTATTTATAATTCAAGGGGAAGTAGAGAAGAATCCTTCCTCTATAAGCCATGCGTGTCTAAGAAGCGACCCAAATGCCAGGAGCAAGGGGCTAGTAACCCCTTCTCCCGTATAAGTTACTAAATGTATAAAGAAGAAAAGCGTTCGCATCTTTTTTTTTATGGGGTCACCCTGCCTCGGTGGGACACGGCCAGTGTATTAAAAAGTATATAATAATAATAATAATAATAATAATAATAATAATAATAATAATAATAATAATAATAATAATAATAATAATAATGCCATTCTTTTATATGTTATTCACAAATTTGGGAAACTTGCCAAGAATAAAATAAGATAGAGATATTGTATTGGTTAGCGTACTGTCACTGTATATATATTCTGTTTGGGGCTGCGAGAGCAGCGTCCCTCGTGATCAACGGACGGAGAATCGAGCCTGCATCTTTCTTTGCCCTGAGTGACCCACGTGGGATTAGCGCTGCAATTTATTTTTTTATTAACACATCGGCAGTTTCCCACAGAGTCAGGGTGACCTGAAAAAAAACCCACTTTCATTATCATTCACTCCATCACTGTTTTGCCAGAGGCCTGCCTACACTACAGTTTAAAAACTGCACCATATCAACACCCCTCCTTCCGAGTACAGGCACTGTATTTTCCACCTTCAGGACTTAAGTCCAGCTAACCAGTTTCCATGAGTCCCTCCATAAATATTACTTTGCTTACACTCCCACAGCACGTTAAGTCATAAAAACCCTTCATCTCCACTCTCTCATATCTAACACACTCACAAACACTTGATGGAAGTCCAAGACCCTCGCACACAAAACCTTTACCTCCAACCTCCAACCTTTCCTAGGACGATCCATGCTCGCCTTCCTTCCACTACAGATTTATATGCTCTCCAAATCATTCTATTATGTTCCATCCTCTTTAAATGTTCGAAGCACCTCAGCCCTCTGGATAATTCTTTTAGAAACCGTACACCTCCTTCAAATCTCCAAGCTGCGGATTCTCTGCATTATATTCACACCACACATTTCCCTCAGACACGACATCTCCACTGCCTCCAGCCTTCTCCTTGTTGCAACATTCACCACCCATTCTTCACACCCATATAAAAGTGATGGTACCACTATACTCTCATACATTCCCCTTTTTGCTTCCATGGATAACGTTCTTTGTCTACACAGACTATTCAGCGCTCCACTCACCTTTTTTCCCTCATCAATTCCATGATTCACTTCGTCTTTCATAGACCCATCTGCTGAAAAGTTCACATTGCAAATAAATACATAATATTTTCTGCATTGTGCACTAAGTGGAGAATCAAGCAGCGGAACGATCTGGCTGAAGAACTGTTTGAGGGGAAAATACACTCACGGTTTTATAAGGAAATATTTCAGAACACATGATGCTAGGACTTGACTGAAGCTGGCTGTAGGTTAATAGGCGGAGCCAGGAGCTGAAGATCAACCCCTGTAGAGCTTTTTTCTTCACTTAGAAAAAAACAGATACATCAGTAGGGAGCTGCTATCCTACTCAATATAGTAGATACACAGTGGGAAACTTAGTGAGTATGGGGAGAAATAATTAGCGCTCAACCAAAGACTACTACGTGGAGAATGGAGGTGAAACATGACCTATATAGACACAGTTCGGTGAGGACAGAGATACGGAGATATGAAATCACTTGTGACCGTTACTAGCAGTAACTACTCCGGATGTTGCCCCGCCAGTGGTCCCAGATGCCTCGTCCAGCTCAGTGAGATAACACGCTCTTATCTCTACCCCGCGGCACGTCATAGATTACCAGACTCGACTTTCTCGCTATAGAGTGAAACGTTTGTGTGACGTATCCCGGTGCTCGCTCAAGGAGGGAGGTCCTCTTCGTAGAATTTCTGAGTGGGAAGATGTGGTTGTGACTCCCTCAAGGTTGTGATGACATAACAAACACACACCCACACACCCACATACACACGCACACACACACGCTCACACACACACACACACACACACACACACACACACACACGCACACACACCCTAACTAACATACATGGTAACTAACTAACACACACACCTAAGAACAGCATTCCGACATCTTAATAAAGAATTGTTCAGGACCCTGTACACTGTGTACGTTAGGCCCATACTGGAGTATGCAGCACCAGTTTGGAACCCACATCTAGCCAAGCACGTAAAGAAGCTAGAGAAAGTGCAAAGGTTTGCAACAAGACTAGTCCCGGAGCTAAGGGGCATGTCCTACGAGGAGAGGTTAAGGGAAATCGACCTGACGACACTGGAGGACAGGAGAGATAGAGGGGACATGATAACGACATATAAGATACTGAGAGGAATAGACAAGGTGGACAGAGACAGAATGTTCCAGAGATGGGACACAGCAACAAGGGGACACAGTTGGAAGTTGAAGACTCAGATGAATCACAGGGATGTTAGGAAGTGGAATAGCTTGGGAAGCGATGTAGTGGAGGCAGGTTCCATACATAGCTTTAAGGAGAGGTATGATAAAGCTCATGGAGCAGGGAGCGTGACCCAGTAGTGGCCAGTGAAGAGGCGGGACCAGGAGCTATGACTCGACCCCTGCAACCACAACTAGGTGAGTACAACTAGGTGAGTACACACACACACAGACCTCAGCAGTGCTCAGGGAAAGTTGAGAAGGGAAAGTGACAGGCCACTGAGCCAAGGGATAACAGAAAGTGAAGAGATTAAAGAAAGGAAAGCTGCAATGGAGGCAACTAAATCGAATCAGGGGTTACATAGGAATAGGAAGTGGGAAAATGAAAGAGAGAGATCAGTCCTTGTTTATGGGCTCCCGGAAGCTGAAGGGAAAACTTATGAAGCAAGAAGACAAGGGGTAAAAAAGCGATTGAAAACATTATGAAAGCAATAAGAGAAGATGACATGACCCAGCTGGCAAATTTTCTGAGAATAGGGGGGTTTGCAAGAGGAAGAATCCGGCCAGTCAAAGTGATTTTCAAGGCAGAATTGACTCGAAACAGGATCCTGCAGGAGAAAGCAAGACTAAGGGATATGTCAGAGTACCGGAGGGTGTATCTCGACCGTGACAGAACACAAGAAGAAAGACAGAAACTGAAAGAGAGAGTACAAAGACAAAAGGAGGAAAGAGAGATGGACAGGAGAACCCAGACTCAGGAGGAAGCTCAAATACAATCACCTTCAGATGTCCCTCAACCTGGATAACCCCAGTGCAACCAAACAATCTAACCCAAAATATACATGCCATACCCAATTCTTCCACCCACCTCATTACAAACTCCACCTTCACACCAACCACCCATAGTTCCTCATCAGGTCTCCTACTTTCCCAACCCCAACGTACCCCCCAGACTACGGTTTTAGAAAAGAAGTTGAAGGTTTGGTATACAAATGCAGATGGTATAACAAATAAATGTGAGGAGTGGCATGAAAGAATAAAGGAGACATCTCCAGACATAATAGCACTCACAGAAACGAAACTCACTAGGATGACAACAGATGCAAATCCTCAGGAAAGATAGAGGTAGCAGAGGGGGAGGAGGAGTTGCACTGCTCATTAAGAACCGGTGGGGATTTGAGGAAGTGGAAGGAATGGATGGAATGGGCGAAAGGGACTGCATAGTAGGAACAATTCAGTCTGAGGGCCATAAGGTGGTAATTGCTGTAATGTACAACCCGCGATAGAATTGCAGAAGGCCAAGAGAAGAATATGATGAGAGCAACAGAGCAATGGTAGACACACTAGCCGAGGTAGCCAGAAGAGCCCACATGGGGAGAGCAACGTTACTAGTTATGGGTGATTTCAATCACAAGGAGATTGATTGGGAAAACCTGGAGCCCCATGGGGGTCCTGAATCATGGAGAGCCAAGATGATGGATGTGGTACTGGAAAACCTCATGCATCAACATGTTAGAGACACTACCAGAGAGCGAGGTGAGGATGATCCAGCAAGACTGGACCTAGTATTTCCCTTGAGTAGTTCGGACATCGAGGATATCACGTATGAAAGGCCCCTTGGAGCTAGTGATCATTTGGTTCTGTGTTTTGATTATATAGTTGAGCTACAAGTGGAGAGGGGAGCAGGAATAGGAAGGGAGAAACGAAACTACAAAAGGGATGACTACACAGGCATGAGGAACGTCCTACAAGACATTCAGTGGGAAAGAGAATTAGCAGGAAAACCAGTAAAAGAAATGATGGAATATGTGACAACCAAATGCAAAGAGGAGAGGTTTGTCCCCAAGGGAAACAGAAGTAATGGGAAGACCAGAACGAGTCCTTGGTTCACCCAAAGGTGTAGGGAGGCCAAAAACTAAGTGCACTAGAGAATGGAAAAAGTACAGAAGACAAAGGACCCAGGAAAATAAAGAGATTAGCCGAAGAGCCAGAAACGAATATGCACAGGTAAGAAGGGAGGCTCAGCGACAATACGAAAATGATATAGCATCAAAAGTCAAGTCTGACCCAAAGCTGTTGTATAGCCATATCAGGAGGAAAACAACAGTCAAGGACCAGGTAATCAGGCTGAGGAAGGAAGGTGGGGAGTTCACAAGAAACTACCAAGAGGTATGTGAGGAGCTCAACATGAGATTTAAAGAAGTATTTACAGAGGAGACAGGAAGGACTCTAGGAATTCAGAATAGGGAGTTATACCAACAAGTGCTGGACGAAATACACAACCGAGGAGGAGGTGAAGAAGCTGCTATGTGAACTCGATACCTCAAAAGCGGTGGGACCTGACAACATTTCTCCGTGGGTCCTTCGAGAGGGAGCAGAGATGTTAAGTGTGCCACTAACAAATTGAAACTGGGCAACTACCCGAGGTGTGGAAGATGGAAAATGTAGTCCCAATTTTTAAGAAAGGAGACAGACACGAGGCATTAAACTACAGACCTGTGTAACTGACGTGTATAGTATGCAAAGTCATGGAGAAGATCATCAGGAAGAGAGTGGTGGAGCACCTAGAAAGACACAAGCTTATAAACGACAACCAGCACGGTTTCAGGGAAGGAAAATCCGTTACCTTAACAAGGAATCGTTAGAGACACTGTACATCGTGTACGTCAGGCCCATACTAGAATATGCAGCACCAGTCTGGAACCCACACCTGGTCAAGCACGTAAAGAAACTAGAGAAAGTGCAAAGGTTTGCGACAAGGTTAGTTCCACAACTCAGGGGTCTGTCCTATGAAGAAAGGTTGAGGGAAATAGGACTAACAACACTGGAGGAAAGAAGGGTCAGAGGAGACATGATAACGACATACAAAATACTGCGGGAATTGACAAGGTAGACAGTGACAAGATGTTCCAGAGAGGGAACACAGAAACAAGGGACACAACTGGAAGCTGAAGACTCAGATGTCAAAGGGATGTTAGGAAGCATTTCTTCAGCCACATAGTAGTCAGGAAGTGGAATAGTCTAGAGAAAGATATAGTGGAGGCAGGAACCATACATAGTTTTAAGACAAGGTATGATAAAGGTCATGGAGCAGGAGAGCAGAGACCCAGTAGCGGACAGCGAAGAGGCGGGGCCAGGAGCTGAGTCTCGACCCCTGCAACCACAATTAGTTGAGTACAATTAGGTGAGTACACACACACACACAGCGAACAGCGAAGAGGCGGGGCCAGGAGCTGAGTCTCGACCCTGCAACCACAATTAGGTGAGTACACACACACACACACACACACTATAGTATGGACTAGTATCAAAACATCCGGCAGAGCTTTTTTTTTTTTTAATGCCACTGCGATCATCCACTAAGGTAGGGTGACCCTCCCCGCACCACAAAAAAAACTGCATTCACTATCATTCATTCAATAGCTTGCTTGCCAGAAACGTGCAAAAGTCACATTTCAAATGACTGTGAACAGCAACATCCTCACTCTGCATCAGAGTGCACGCACTCTACTCCTGTATGTAAATGGAAAATAAAAGATAAACGTATGTAATAACAGCAGCATATTATTACTAGATGCAATAACAGTATAGTGTTATTACTAGATGTTAATCAGTAGTGTTATTACTAGATGGAACGACAGTTCAGTGTTATTACTAGATAATATAACAGCACAATGTTATTACTAGATGGAATAACAGTTGAGTGTTATTACTAGATGGAATAACAGTTGAGTGTTATTACTAGATGGAATAACAGTTGAGTGTTATTACTAGATGGAATAACAGTTGAGTGTTATTACTAGATGGAATAACAGTAGAGTGTTATTACTAGATGGAATAACAGTTGAGTGTTATTGCTAGATGGAATAACAGGTAACAACAGAGAAAGCAACATAGAAACAAGTAAATTCTAACAACTACAAAATAATGGTTAAGAAGTGCAGGAAAAATAACAAAGAAAAGCAAAATAAAACTTGAGTGATAACTTCAAATTTATAGTTTTATTCTGGGTGAATATAGTGACCATATTCACGTGACCATGGTGGGCGTGGTCACGTGACCAGGGTGGGCGTGGTCACGTGACCAGTGTGGGTGGACGTGGTCACGTGACCAGGGTGGGTGTGGTCAAGTGACTGGGGAGGGTGGGTGTGGTCATGTGACAGGAAGGGTAGGCGTGGTCATGTGACAGGGGAGGGTGGGTGTGGTCAAGTGACATGGAGGGTGGGCGTGGTCATGTGACAGGGGAGGGTGGGTGTGGTCAAGTGACATGGAGGGTGGGCGTGGTCAAGTGACAGGGTGGGTGGGCGTGGTCAAGTGACAGGGAGGGTGGGCGTGGTCAAGTGACAGGGGAGTGTGGGTGTGGTCAAGTGACAGGGAGGGTGGGCGTGGTCAAGTGACAGGGAGGGTGGGCTTTGTCAAGTGCCAGGGAGGGTGGGCGTGGTCAAGTGACAGGGAGGGTGGGTGTGGTCAAGTGACAGGGAGGGTGGGCGTGGTCAAGTGACAGGGAGGGTGGGCGGGTCAGGTGACAAGGGAGGGTGGGTGTAGAGAGTCAGGGTCTGCTTGACACACGATTGTTCAAACCTTCGTCACCTCTTACACAAACTGCACACCTTGTACTGTGCTCGTGAGCCTGTACATGCCCAGAGATGTAACTCTCAGTGTACATGCCCAGAGATGTAACTCTCAGTGTACATACCCAGAAATGTAACTCTCAGTGTACATGCCCAGAGATGTAACTCTCAGTGTACATGCCCAGAAATGTAACTCTCAGTGTACATGCCCAGAGATGTAACTCTCAGTGTACATGCCCAGAGATGTAACTCTCAGTGTACATGCCCAGAGATGTAACTCTCAGTGTACATGCCCAGGATGTAACTCAGTGTACATGCCCAGAGATGTAACTCTCAGTGTACATGCCCAGAGATGTAACTCTAGTGTACATACCCAGAGATGTAACTCTCAGTGTACATGCCCAGAGATGTAACTCTCAGTGTACATACCCAGAGATGTAACTCTCAGTGTACATACCCAGATATGTAGCTCTCAATGTATATACCCAGAGATGTAACACTCAGTGTACATATTTAGTACATATGTAACAATCAGTGTATATATCTAGATATGTAACACAGTTCATATATACCAAGAAATGTAGCTCACACTGTATATAGACCAGAAATGTAACTCAGTGTATATGCCCCAGAAATACAGCACTCAATGTACATAGAACCGAAATACTAATCTTAGTGTATATACTCCAGAAATATAACTCTAATGTATAACCTGGAATCTAACTCTTAATGTATATACATCCAGAAATATAACTCTCAATGATATACCTGAATCATAACTCTCAATGCATATACATCAATAATGTAACTCTCATGCATATACCAGTAATAACTCTCATGCATATACATCAAGTAATGTAACTCTCAGTGCATATACATCAAGTAATGTAACTCTCAGTGCATATACATCAGTAACTCTCAGTGCATATACATCAAGTAATGATCTCAGTGCTATACATGCAGAAATGTAATTTCCTCAATGTTTATTTGAGAGTAATGATCTTACAGGTTATAAAATATACATTTATGCTCAAATTTGTTTGAGATTTGATTCTGTACACAGATAATTACATTTACGTGAACTAACACTGGAAGATGATGGTAAATTTAGCACTGCAACAACTGACTAACAAACTTAGCAGTGACAACAAACTTAGCAGTGACAACAAACTTAGCATGACAACAAACTTAGCACTGACAACAAACTTAGCAGTGACAACAAACTTAGCACTGACAACAAACTTAGCAGTGACAACAAACTTAGCAGTGACAACAAACTTAGCAGTGACAACAAACTTAGCACTGACAACAAACTTAGCACTATACCTGGAGTATACCTGGAGAGAGTTCCAGGGGTCAACGCCCCTGCGGCCCGGTCTGTGACCAGGCCTCCTGTTGGATCAGAGGCTGATCAACCAGGCTGTTACTGCTGGCCGCACGCAGTCCAACGTACGAACCACAGCCTGGCTGGTCAGGTACCGACTTTAGGTGCCTGTCCAGTGCCTGCTTGAAGACAGCCAGGGGTTTGTTGGTAATCCCCCTGATGTATGCTGGGAGGCAGTTGAACAGTCTTGGGCCCCTGACACTTATTGTGTTGTCTCTCAACGTGCTAGTGGCACCCCTGCTTTTCATTGGGGGGATGTTACATCGCCTGCTGAGTCTTTTGCTTTCGTAGGGAGTGACTCTCGTGTGCAAGTTTGGTACTAATCCCTCGAGAATTTTCCACGTGTATATAATAATGTATCTCTCCCGCCTGCGTTCTAGGGAATACAGGTTTAGGAACTTCAAGCTTTCCCAGTAATTGAGGTGGTTTATCGCAGTTATGCGTGCCATGAATTTTTTCTGCACATTTTCTAGGTCAGCAATTTCACCTGCCTTGAAAGGTGCAGTTAGTGTGCAGCAATATTCCAGCCTAGATAGAACAAGCGACCTGAAAAGTGTCAACATGGGATTTGTATCCCTGGTTTTGAAGGTTCTCATTATCCATCCTGTCATTTTTCTAGCAGATGCGATTGCTACGGTGTTATGGTCCTTGAAGGTGAGATCCTCTTACATGATAACTCCCAGGTCTTTGACATTAGTTTTTCGCTCTATTGTGTGGTTGGAATTTGTTTTGTACTCCGATGAGATTTTAATTTCTTCACGTTTTCCATATCTGAGTAATTGAAATTTCTCATCATTGAACTTCATATTGTTTTCTGCAGCCCATTTAAAGATTTGGTTTATGTCTGCTTGGAGTCTTGCAGTGTCTTCAACGGTGGACACTGTCATACAGATTCGGGTGTCAACTGCAAAGGAAGACACGGCACTGTGGCTTATATCCCTGTCTATGTCCGATATGAGGATGAGAAACAGGATGGGAGCGAGTACTGTGCCTTGTGGAACAGAGCTTTTCACTGTAGCCGCCTCAGACTTTACTCTGTTGACTACTCCTCTTTGTGTTCTACTTGTTAGGAAATTATAGATCCATCTACCCACTTTTTCCTGTTATTCCTTTATCACGCATTTTGTGTGCTATTACACCATGGTCACACTTGTCAAAGGCTTTTGCAAAGTCTGTGTATATAACATCTGCATTTTGTTTGTCTTCTAGAGCATCCAGACAAACTTATCACTGACAACAAACTTAACATCATAACCTAAGACCAGCATAACTTGTGTTAGTATTATTCAGTATTAGCAAATATATTAATTTTCGTGATATTCAAACCTAGTACTTTTTTTTAATCAGATATATGAATACGTATTTCTTTTTTGGCTCGTTTGACAATACGAATTTTGCTTGTTAAGTAAGGATTGTTGACAAAAGGACAGTTGACTGAAGGATCCTTGTTGATTAAGCTTAAACCTAACATTCTAACTTATTTTTTTTCGACTTATGACTCACGAGAAAAATATATCAAATTGATGACCTGAGACAAAAACCCCTCGATGCTTAGCAAGCTGGAAATTCTCACCACAAAAAAAAATTCATGCCGCAGCGCAACTTGGAATTAAAACCGGGTCACGTCGACGGTATTTTTGAGGGTTATATTAGCGTCATTTATCCTTCACGGTTAGTCTGCCTTGACCGTCATATCTTCCAAGATAGGAATTCCAGATAGCGTGAAATCTGTGCTTGACGGTGGTGTCAGCTGGCTTCGTGGAAGCTGATGTAGCGAGCCATTGATAGCCTGGGGATGTGTGTTAATGTACTAGTGGAGCAAGTTACCTCACAACACTGACGGAATAACTGGAACACACTCAAACTGGACTTCTCTCAGACAGACTTGTTTAATTATTATTTAAACTTTATACACCAAAAATTTAAAATATTCAGTTAATAAAGAACATAATAAAATAAGTACATAATCATTTCTTGATGTTAATGTTGAGTTTAATTTTCTGTTTTCAAGTTTGTCTTGGAGAGTAACTGCCAGGTTCATGGAGGGCATTTAGCATCATCTACTTAATGTCTGTCTATTTTTTTTAAATATTGCTCATGTTTTGTTAATGTTGTATGGTATTTTTGAACCTTATTATATAGTTTGTACTTTATTATGTGTTTCAGTAGCTGGTCGCTACTATATCGACTCTTTCGCAGCTTCAAGAGCCTTGTCCTATATTTTCTTAAAGCTATGTATGGATCCCGCCTCTAAAACTTCACTCTCCAAATTCCTCCACTTCCTGACCACTCTAAGGCTAAAGAAATACTTTCTAGCATGCCTATAACTCATCTGAACTTTCAATTTCCATTTGCGCCCTCTTCTTCTTATTTCTCATCTTGAAACATAAAAAAATAAGAATCGACGAACACTGCAACAGGTTTACTGGCCCATACTAGGCAAGTCTTCCTCGAAACCAACCATTCACTGTATGCCTTTTTTAACATAGGGTTTTACAATGTTAGGGTGTTGCGAGGGGTTTCTTTCGTAGATTGGGTAAATAGCAGACGAGATTGGTTGTTTATTTGCTGTATTGAAGTCGATATATATGGGATGGAACTCAAAGCCGTAAGCCTATGTCTGTCTACTCCGCCTGTTTGGTTCTTACTGGCTCTCTTGGAAGCCCACTGACATGGACTAATGGCTGATCATGTGAGCAGTGTATGCTCAGTAACGGTTATAAGCTATGAACTATACTATCACTGAGCCTACAGTGACAGCTCGGCCATGGTATGTATGTCGTCTTGACATACATCTATACAAACTAAAGACAACAGGTATACGACTCTGAGTGGAGGCTATACAATGTCAAAGTACACAACAGTTGAACATATACTACACATGGATATTATCATGATGGAAACAATCTACATTAATATATGATATATCATGATACATAGGAATTAATGATGAATGAGCTCATTTCTAGAAAGTCATAATAAAAGAGATAAAAAAAAAATTATCGGTCAATCGAATCTGTCTTCATGTGATCTACGAATTCTGAGGAAATATATGTACAAGGAAAGGTAGTGATTAACAGACAAGGTAGATCTGGTGCACTCAATTCTATACTGTTAAATCTCAGAATTCGGAGAGAACGTGAACACATAAAAAAAAAAATCTTTGAGTAATACTAAGTTGATAATATAACACAGTTGAAATACACTTACTACATTATTTATCTATACAGGTTATTTACATTTAACCCCAACTCTGCTAGGGTGAGATTGATATAGGCTGAATGATTATCATCTCTGGGTGGATCAAACTCTGTTACAACTGGTAACTCAATTTCTGATTGAAGAGGATCTACACTGGTATCCACAAATGATACTTGAGGATTTCTCAATACTTGTCGTGTACGTAGGGAATAACGACATTCAGGTTGATCATCTGACTGATCATTTGAGGTAGAGGGTACAGCAACAGGAGAATTGTCAGATTCTGTCTCACTTGTCTGATTGTCAGGGTTGTCAGGGACTTCGTCATCATCGCATACTAATTTCATATGATCTAAATGTGATTCTTTAAACTGACCCGTACTAATTTCTCTAACTTTATACTTATTGCCATTAATATGTTCGACTACTCTATAAGGACCGACAAACTTTTGGTCTAGTTTTGGCATCGCTGAAGTTCCGTTAAAGTTAGTCAACATAACTCTCGAACCTACTTTAACTTTGGTCGGTTTGGCTCGAGTGTTAGTTACTCTTGTAAATTCTGCTGTTGACTTATGAAGTGTTTCACGAATTCGTCTGAAAACACTCTGAGCTTGACTGGTACGAACTGCTAAGAAATCATCAGGATTGTAAGTCGGTTTCGGATTAGAATATAACAGCTCATAAGGCAAATGCTTATCAACACCATACAATGCATAATGTGGGGTGTCACATATAGAAGAATTAAAAGCAGAATTTATTGCACACTGAACATCAGGAATGACCTCATCCCAGGTTACACTATTGGGATTGATGGTTGCTCTCAAGACGTCAAGTACTTTCTTATTCGTTCTTTCTGCTAACCCATTACTAGCAGGATGGTGTGGAACAATGTTTGATTTTGTAATCTTGTACAAAGTACATAAGTTTTCAAGTTTCTCATTACAAAATTCACCTCCATTATCTGTTATGAGGGACTTAGGAGTGATATGTCTGCAGATTATATGTTCCTTGAACGCTTTTGCTACTGTCTCAGCAGTCATATCTGCAATAGGCACTAACTCACAATATCTTGTAAAACGATCGACCATCACACACAGATGTTTGTTTCCTTGGAGGGAACATTGGAAATTAGTCAACAGATCTAGTGCAACTCTTTCCCATGGCTCACTAGTAGTAGGGAAGATTTGAATTGGATTGGGACCAGTAACATTACCTTTATGTTTCATACAGAACTACATTTCTTAACATAGTAATATCAGTGGACATACGAGGCCAAAAGTATTTCAATCTGGCTTGTTTCACAGAACGATCCATACCAGGGTGTGCAACACCTGGTACATCGTGAACTAGCTGCAAGGCTACTTTCACTAGTGACTGTGGAATTACTAACTGGTATACCCTTCTACTAGGAGTACCCAGCTCGGTAGTACAATACAGTAATTCTTTGTTCATGACAAAGTCACTGATGGGTGCTGGTGGCTTCACAGTAAGAATAAGATCTTCCTGAGCAGGAATCGAATCACACCAGACCACATGGGATCTGTTTTTTGGGCAGTCTTTACATCCTCATCACTAAATGGAGGATCAGCAGTTACTACACTGACATGACGAGATAAGGCATCAGCAACTACATTTGACTTGCCAGGTAAGTGTTCAAAGGTAGGGTTGAACTCTTGGATAGTCAAGGACCATCTGGCTAGTCTTCCAGTAGGTTGTTTATTCTGGAATAAGGGTATCAATGGGCCATGATCTGTCAAGACATGAACAGAGTACTGATATATGATATCTCGGAAGTGCTTTAAAGACCATAGTATCGCTAAAGCTTCTTGCTCAGTAACTGTATAATTATGTTCAGCTTTAGTAAGGACGGACTTGGCTAGCAAATGCAACTGCGTTGTACTTGCTACCGGTCTTTTGTGCAAGGACGGCACCAATGCCTATTGAACTAGCATCAGTGGTCAGGTAGAAAGGCTGTGAAAAATCTGGGAATTTCAAAATAGGAGCAGATGTTAGCTTTTCTTTGAGAGTTTGGAATGTTCTTTCTTGATGGAAGGTCCAAACAAATGGAGCATCTTTCTTAAGCAACTCAGAGGAGCTGCTATAGAAGAAAAATTAGCAATGAATGATCTATAAAAACCTGCTAAGCCCACAAAGGATCTTACGGCATCAGCAGTTTTGGGAGATGGAAAATTTAATACTGCAGTTACTTTACTTTGGTCAGTCGTAACCCCTCTAGGAGTGACTACGTGACCAAGAAACTTGATTTCTGATCTGAAAAATTGACATTTGGACAGTTTGATCTTTAAATTGGCTTCTTCAAGCTTACCGAGTACTATGTCAATTCTTTTTAAGTGCATATCTACGTCTTGTGACATGACAATCACATCATCTAAGTACACCACAAGTGCATGAGTCATGAGCCTCGAGAATGTGATAGGCGACGATCTTAATCCGAAGGCCATACAGAGGAAGAAAAATGATCTGTTGGAGTGGAGAATTCTGTTAGCTCTTGGCTGTCCTCATGAAGAGGGATTTTGTTATCTCCGATGTTACGTAAAAGGTCACCAAGTATAGGAAGTGGGAAGCAATCTGGAATCGTTTTTGCATTTAACTTCCTAAAGTCAATCACTGGGCACCAAGTACCGTCCTTCTTTGGTACTAAGATCAGGGGCACATTCCAAGGTGAATTGCTAGGTGCAATAACACCATCGTCAAGCATCTGGTTGATTAATTCCTCTGCGACAGCAACTTGTGAATGCGGCATTCTGTACGCAGGTACATAAATTGGTCTAGTACCAGGTTCAAGTGGAATACGATGGGACAATAAATTCGTTATACCCATCTTCTCACCTGGTAAGGCAATGGCTTTACGATGTTTGTTCAACAGATTCAACAAACGTGTGACTTCATCTGGGAAGCCAGTAGGAGCTAAGTCTTTCTCTTCTACTGGTGGAATGGATTGATCCAGTGAAGTGGATGGATCCTCCCCGGTTGAAAGAGCACTGACCCACTGGTCAGGTGACAACTCATCCCCAACCCGAACAGGGTAAGGATAGTGAACAAGGTCAACAATATTGGTATTTGCTCGGAGCCGAACACTATGACCGGAAGTATTGGCAAGGAAGAAATGGATCTTCCAATCTCTTACAACATGTAAGGATGGCTCGACAAACAAACCCTTCACTTTACAGGAATCACTGTCAACTAAGACGTTATCACCATCTGGGACATGAGGGACAACAACAGACACTCTAGTGAGGGCACTAGCTGCTACAGAGATATCTTTCTGCAGATGGCATGTGACGTCAACAAGAGATGGCATTACTAGTTTCAAATAATCGTTTTCCAACAAGGCGTCCCCTGTGGAGAAACTACTACTTGAACTAGTAGGCATTGCAGAGATAGGCTCAGCACTCAAGGTAGTCTGAGGTTCCTCGGACACCTTAGGCAACTGGACGCTATCTTGCGTGGTACAATTAAGTCATCAATTTGCCCATGCCATCGATAAGGATCAAGCACAATACGTAAATCTAGCATAGAATCAAATCCTAGTAGGATATCACCAGGAAAATTAATCTGGTCAACAACAAGGAAGGAAGCAGTAAAATCTCTACCCTGGATAGTAAAGGTAAGAGAAGTCTGACCTCGAACACGCAGGCTAGAACCAGCCACACCACTAAGGGATGACGCATGAGTTGGTTATGTGAAAAGGACACGTCGTAACTTCTTATCCTTAAACAAACTAGACCTTATAATGTTGACTTGTGCTCCCGAGTCCATGAACACATGAATGGGCGCATTAAGAAGAGATGCTTGTACAAGGGGACCTATTTTTGCATTGGAATTTATATGCAAACAAGAAGGAACATTTTCACCAGGGATATTTTCATCAGAGAAGTTTTCATCAGAGAAGGTTTGTTCAACGTCATCCCCAAAAACATCTTCGTCAAAGACATGTGAAGCAACATCATCGACGAGACATTCTTCTTCAAGACTGCTTAAGGCATTGAAGGAATTACTAACGGGGATGGAGTATTCATTATCACCTACTGTCACCACTGGTCAGGTTGACTGGGGCGCTCGAATTCCCCCGAATTGGGAAAAGGAGCTTGGTTCTGGTTATTAGCTGTGGAACCACGACCTCTATTTCCTCTCCTGGTTCTGAGGTAGGAACGACCACGGAAAGACCTTGACCTGGGGTTATATAGAGCATTGCACGATGTGTCATGTCCATGGATTCTATGGTAATCACAGTATGGCAAGTCTGCTTGGTAGTAATCTGAACGACGCTTCTTAGGGTTACTGTCAGGACAATTAACTGCAATATGGCCACGGTAACTGCAGTTGTAACAAATTCTCTGACTATGAGAACTGAACTTACTATAAACACTACGAGGTTTATACTGACTTGGGGCCACCAATGAACTTGGGTAAGTGGTGGGCTTATTATGTTGACACGTGTAACCCCTTCCCCCTTTCCTATCAGTCAAATTTACACATACAGTCCATAACTAATCGTAACACCATAACTATTGGTGTTATCAAATTGTAATTTATAATACTGGTCTAGGATAGATGTGTTAAGAGTGCGTGTGTTATCGAGGGAGTCGCTTGCTGCGACCAGGGGCGACTTAAGTTTTCCCGCATGCCTCCACGGGGGTAACTGCTGTAAATAATATATAGCTGTCACCTCCTGCTGAGATTATTTGTATGATTGAGTTGATGAAGCTCATACAGGTAACTCATAATTCCCAACAATTATTATTACATATTAGTATTATTGTTATTACTATGGCATCAAGACTAGATGGATACTCAGTGATTTAATGTGTACCTGCATGCCAGCACAGTGTGTAAGTGTACATGTACACATAAGTACAATTATCAGAGTTCATATAAAATCTGCAATAACTTTAAAGCACTTGAAATTTTGGAAAGTTTCCAGACATAATGGAGAGATGTGCTCACGGAGAATGTAAACAAACCAGGTGACGTATTAGAAAGTCAGGTGGGGGGAGCCGTATTGGGAGTTTTGGTCATAATTTGAAATGTCCATATTAGCGGAACGCCGTAAAACAAGGCCCTACTGTATGTCATATGTAGTTTAGAAAGACACGTGAGTAAATACTGGGACGTATTTATTAGAAAACGTTTCGGTCCTTGGACCGAAACGTTTTCTAATAAATATATCCTAGTGTTTGGTCACGTGTCTTTCTATACCAATTTGTCGGTATTTATTACCAAGGTTTATACCATATGTCATATATAACTCTTCTTGATTTTTTAACAGGCCTCTGGCACAAGTTTCCCAGACAGTATTTCTGATTGCCATTCATATACCTGTCTTGTTTTGATTGATTTAGTGTGTCGGTTGCTGAAAACATCTGGCAACTTCTCAGCACTGAGAGAACTAAGGTTTTTTATTGGCCCAGAGGGAGGGGTAGTTGGGAGAAGTGAAGGTCATGTAGGCAGATAAAGCAGTGAAGGGTAGATCTCGGCATATTAAACACCTCTTCTACGTCTCATTCCCTATACACTGGTCACTGAGACTGCTAATCATTTGCCTCACAGGCATTTATACTAACTACCTATAGATCTATCTCCATTATACTTAATTGATGACCTATAGAAACCCTGTGCACTGTGATGGCACTCTCTGTACTATTTTAAATTTACGTTAAACTCCTAATGGTCATCCTGTTGGTGTCCCGTAGCTCGATTGCTAGCACTGAGGCCCGAGGTTTGATCCCCGATACGGGTGGAAACATTAGGACGTGTTTCCTTAAGACACCTGCTGTCCATGTTCACCTATCAGTAAAATAGGTACCTGGGTGTTAGTCGACTGGTGTGGGTTGCATCATGAGGACAAAATTGACCTAATTCGCCCGAAATGCTCTGCATAACAAGGGGATTTCTATATAGTAGTATGTCATTGATGTCAGCTAGGCCTGTATGCCATGTACTTGTAGAAATAAAGGTAATTATTATTAACCATTCAAAGCCCATATTGAAACCTATGCTAAGCTCATAATGCAACATTGCACTTCAGGTTTCCAGTAGCAGGTTTGTGTTAATGTGCGGGGAGGAAGTGGGAGGTAGGGGGCTGCTAGCATGGGGTTAGTGTTGATGAGGTTTGTGTATGAGTCAGAGGTTTGGTAAGTTCACGTGATAGGGGGGAGGTGTAAGAAGGTGGGGTAGAACTTACCAAGGTCAAAGTGGAGGGATGGTGGTAGTGGAGGTGGCATATACTTCTTGTTACAGTGTTTTTCCACTCCTCTCTTCCTGTACTGAACTTGCACAATATATATTTTAATTTATAACAGTTTTCACACTTAACCCATAATATGGAGATAATGACACAATAATGGTCCAGGACCATGCAAAACGTCCTCTGAAGCTTTGGTAAGTAAGACACGTGTGCAACAGTCAGATATCTTTATTCCGAAACGTTTCTCCTACACAGTAGGCTTCTTCAGTCAGAAACAAAGGAGGCAGCGGAAACAGTGGAGATATGCAGACGATATAATTAATCCATCATCCTCGAAATAGTTTTGAGGTGGTGATTCCCTTAGCCTGGAGAAGAGTTCAGCACCATTGTCTGGAACAATGTGATGCTGAATCGTTGTTGTTGTATGTTCGCCGGTACATCCGGCCCGGGCCTTCTCCAAATGGTGACCCGGCATTGGCCCCCTGGGTAGAGGGTGTCGGTCATCTTCTTTCTTCTTTCTTGGGGGCCCCTGGGTGGGGGTTGACTTCTTCTTTTCTCTTGCTGTGGCTCCCCATGATGGGGAGTGTCTTCTGACGTCGCATCTTCATCAGCAGATCTTGGTACTTCAGGCTGTGGTTCTACCTACATAGGAAGAAGAAGGATGGGGGGATAAGAAAGAAGGAAGTGAGAGAAAGAATAGCTGTAGTCTTGGTCGTCGTCGGGGTTCTCCGGCGTCGTCATCGAGGGGGCGGGTGGGTGGCTAGGACTGGGAGCAGTGTCTCCAAGTCATGGGTGGCCAGGTAAACCAGCCGGGCTGCTTTGTCCTCGCGGGTCAGATCCCCAGGTGCCATCGGGAAGTGCCTGCGGCGGATGGACGCAGGACAGTCAAGCATGTAGTGAACTAGAGGCTTTGGAACCATCCGGTCGCAGTGGCGGCAAAGCTCCTCACTAACGCGTTCGATGAGGCGCTTTGCAGTAGGGTAGCCGAGGCGCAGGCGGTGGACGCTGACTTGCAGCTCCCTGTTCAGTTTCCTCATGTTTGGTGGGGGCTCCCTACGTGTCGCTCTGTCATACCAGTGCCGGCTCCGAGATGCTCCCGGTGCTGGTAGTGGGCGTCTGGCTGCCGAAGCCAGGTTGGGCCGTCAAGTGAGTGTAGGTCTCTTCTGATGGCTGTGAGGAGCCGGATGTTATCCTTGGGCTCCCTATGCATGATGGCCTGTATCGCCGCTCTGGAGTCGACGTGGATGACTGGAGGTTGGTGTTATTCCAGGAGCGCATGTTGGATGGCCCTCTGGATGGCGTGGAGTTCTGCCTGTAGGATGCTGCAGTGGTCTGGGAGGCGCCAGCCGGCCGTTAGGGAGGAGTGATATATCTCGGAACCCGTGCGGCCGGCCTCGGGGTCTCTTGATCCATCAGTGTAGTACACTGCACACCCGGGATGCTCCGCTGCACCAATGCTTGCAGCTGCCCACCGCTGCAGCACGCGCTGTGGACAGTGACGCTTGCTGGCTGGCAGGTTTGCAAGCGTCACTGTCCATAGCGCGTGCTGAATCATCACAGTGAAGTCTTATATACTGATAAAGGTGAGGCGCAGAATATCTTGAAGATGACAGAAGAGGCGAGTCCAACTAGTAGAAGCAGGAATGTAATAATTGAGAGGCACTACTGCCTCCTCTGATTTCGACTGTTGAAGCCTATGTAGGAGAAACGATTCGGGATAAAGATACCTTACTGTTGCACATATGTCTTACTTATCTACTTGTCGGTATTGTATACCGATTTTATTATATTCACTGGTAAGTTTAATCTCCAGTTAGAGTTAATTGATCCAGAGACGGTCGGTTTTGTGACGCTTATACTCGAAATCGTTATGTTCTTGATTATATCTTACAATGCGCGTTCACATTTCCATATTATAAGTGCAAAGTTGACTATGAGATCCTCATTACCTATGTTATTAACGAGTATCACCTGAGCGAACGTCCTCATTCCTTCTTCACCGATAACAGAGAGCTCAGCTCACTACCACATGGACCCCAAGTTAAAATACCGCACGAGACGTGCAACATGCTTGTTCAAGTCTCTACACTCCTGCTGTCACTCTTCACCTACTGTAGCAATGAACAGGTACCTGGGTGTTAGTCGGCTGTTGCGGGTCGCATCCTGGGGGATGGGAGTATTCCTCAGCGCCTGCCAGGATAACAACGTTTAGCATGCAAATTCAGTTGCATAAAATATTAAATAACCTTGTTTAATTTTGACTTGACCTTCTTGCACAGTCTGGGGATTCTAGTTCCCTGAGTAACCCCTACGACTTTAGCGTTTGTCCATAAATATAATAAAGAATAATGACAATAATAATAATAATGATGGTGATAATAATAATATAAACAACAATAATAAAATAATAATAATAATGATAATAATAATAATAATAATAATAATAATAATAATAATAATAATAATAATAATAATAATAATAATAATAATAATAATAATAATAATAGCTCTCTGAGCTCGCAACACACTCATGATCGCAGAAGTAAAACTAAACTGTCATGTAAAAATCACATGAAAAAGCTCATGCAAATTCGGACGTGTTTCTCATTTAACTGACCTTATATAAAAGATTGAGAATTAGTTGACTCAGGCCGGGCTTAGCGGGAGGAGGATCGAGCCTCCACCATA